>JBAMJR010000832.1:45000-69468 GCA_038501785.1 Myoxocephalus aenaeus
ACTACTGACTCTACTACTACTGACTCTACTACTGACTCTACTCCTACTGACTCTACTCCTACTGACTCTACTCCTACTGACTCTACTCCTACTGACTCTACTCCTACTGACTCTAATACTACTGACTCTAATACTACTGACTCTAATACTACTGACTCTACTACTGACTCTACTACTACTGACTCTACTACTACTACTGACTCTACTCCTACTGACTCTACTACTGACTCTACTCCTACTGACTCTACTCCTACTGACTCTACTACTGACTCTACTCCTACTGACTCTACTCCTACTGACTCTACTCCTACTGACTATACTACTACTGACTCTACTACTGACTCTACTCCTACTGACTCTACTCCTACTGACTCTACTCCTACTGACTCTACTACTACTGACTCTACTACTGACTCTACTACTACTGACTCTACTACTACTGACTCTACTCCTACTGACTCTACTACTACTGACTCTACTCCTGACTCTACTCCTACTGACTCTACTACTGACTCTACTACTACTGACTCTACTCCTACTGACTCTACTACTACTGACTCTACTACTGACTCTACTCCTACTGACTCTACTACTACTGACTCTACTACTACTGACTCTACTCCTACTGACTCTACTCCTACTGACTCTACTACTACTGACTCTACTACTACTGACTCTACTACTGACTCTACTCCTACTGACTCTACTCCTACTGACTCTACTCCTACTGACTCTACTACTACTGACTCTAATACTACTGACTCTACTACTACTGACTCTACTACTGACTCTACTACTACTGACTCTACTACTACTACTGACTCTACTCCTACTGACTCTACTACTGACTCTACTACTACTGACTCTACTCCTACTGACTCTACTACTGACTCTACTCCTACTGACTCTACTACTGACTCTACTACTACTGACTCTACTCCTACTGACTCTACTCCTACTGACTCTACTCCTACTGACTCTACTCCTACTGACTCTACTACTGACTCTACTACTACTGACTCTACTCCTACTGACTCTACTACTGACTCTACTACTACTGACTCTACTACTACTGACTCTACTACTACTGACTCTACTCCTACTGACTCTACTCCTACTGACTCTACTACTACTGACTCTACTCCTGACTCTACTCCTACTGACTCTACTACTGACTCTACTACTACTGACTCTACTCCTACTGACTCTACTACTACTGACTCTACTACTGACTCTACTCCTACTGACTCTACTACTACTGACTCTACTACTACTGACTCTACTCCTACTGACTCTACTCCTACTGACTCTACTACTACTGACTCTACTCCTACTGACTCTACTACTGACTCTACTCCTACTGACTCTACTCCTACTGACTCTACTCCTACTGACTCTACTACTACTGACTCTAATACTACTGACTCTACTACTACTGACTCTACTACTGACTCTACTACTACTGACTCTACTACTACTACTGACTCTACTCCTACTGACTCTACTACTGACTCTACTACTACTGACTCTACTCCTACTGACTCTACTACTGACTCTACTCCTACTGACTCTACTACTACTGACTCTACTACTACTGACTCTACTCCTACTGACTCTACTCCTACTGACTCTACTCCTACTGACTCTACTACTGACTCTACTACTACTGACTCTACTCCTACTGACTCTACTACTGACTCTACTACTACTGACTCTACTACTACTGACTCTACTACTGACTCTACTCCTACTGACTCTACTCCTACTGACTCTACTACTGACTCTACTACTACTGACTCTACTCCTACTGACTCTACTACTACTGACTCTACTACTACTGACTCTACTCCTACTGACTCTACTCCTACTGACTCTACTACTACTGACTCTACTCCTACTGACTCTACTCCTACTGACTCTACTCCTACTGACTCTACTCCTACTGACTCTACTACTGACTCTACTACTACTGACTCTACTACTACTGACTCTACTACTACTGACTCTACTCCTACTGACTCTACTACTGACTCTACTACTACTGACTCTACTACTACTGACTCTACTCCTACTGACTCTACTCCTACTGACTCTACTCCTGACTCTACTCCTACTGACTCTACTCCTACTGACTCTACTACTACTGACTCTACTCCTACTGACTCTACTACTGACTCTACTACTACTGACTCTACTACTACTGACTCTACTACTACTGACTCTACTACTACTGACTCTACTCCTACTGACTCTACTCCTACTGACTCTACTACTACTGACTCTACTACTACTGACTCTACTACTACTGACTCTACTACTACTGACTCTACTCCTACTGACTCTACTACAACTACTGACTCTACTCCTACTGACTCTACTCCTACTGACTCTACTACTACTGACTCTACTCCTACTGACTCTACTACTACTGACTCTACTACTACTGACTCTACTCCAACTACTGACTCTACTCCTACTGACTCTACTACTACTGACTCTACTACTACTGACTCTACTACTACTGACTCTACTACTACTGACTCTACTCCTACTGACTCTACTACTACTGACTCTACTACTACTGACTCTACTACTACTGACTCTACTCCTACTGACTCTACTCCTACTGACTCTACTCCAACTACTGACTCTACTCCTACTGACTCTACTCCTACTGACTCTACTCCTACTGACTCTACTCCTACTGACTCTACTCCTACTGACTCTACTACTGACTCTACTCCTACTGACTCTACTCCTACTGACTCTACTCCTACTGACTCTACTACTACTGACTCTACTCCTACTGACTCTACTCCTACTGACTCTACTCTTACTGACTCTACTCCTACTGACTCTACTCTTACTGACTCTACTACTACTGACTCTACTCATACTGACTCTACTACAACTACTGACTCTACTACAACTACTGACTCTACTACAACTACTGACTCTACTCCTACTGACTCTACTCCTACTGACTCTACTCCTACTGACTCTACTCCTACTGACTCTACTCCTACTGACTCTACTACTACTGACTCTACTCCTACTGACTCTACTCCTACTGACTCTACTCCTACTGACTCTACTCCTACTGACTCTACTCCTACTGACTCTACTCCTACTGACTCTACTCCTACTGACTCTACTACTACTGACTCTACTCCTACTGACTCTACTACAACTACTGACTCTACTACAACTACTGACTCTACTCCTACTGACTCTACTCCTACTGACTCTACTCCTACTGACTCTACTCCTACTGACTCTACTCCTACTGACTCTACTCCTACTGACTCTACTACTGACTCTACTCCTACTGACTCTACTCCTACTGACTCTACTACTACTGACTCTACTCCTACTGACTCTACTCCTACTGACTCTACTCCTACTGACTCTACTACTACTGACTCTACTCCTACTGACTCTACTACTACTGACTCTACTCCTACTGACTCTACTCCTACTGACTCTACTCCTACTGACTCTACTCCTACTGACTCTACTCCTACTGACTCTACTACTGACTCTACTCCTACTGACTCTACTCCTACTGACTCTACTCCTACTGACTCTACTCCTACTGACTCTACTCCTACTGACTCTACTCCTACTGACTCTACTACTACTGACTCTACTCCTACTGACTCTACTACTGACTCTACTCCTACTGACTCTACTCCTACTGACTCTACTCCTACTGACTCTACTACTACTGACTCTACTCCTACTGACTCTACTCCTACTGACTCTACTACTACTGACTCTACTCCTACTGACTCTACTACTACTGACTCTACTCCTACTGACTCTACTCCTACTGACTCTACTCCTACTGACTCTACTCCTACTGACTCTACTCCTACTGACTCTACTACTACTGACTCTACTCCTACTGACTCTACTCCTGACTCTACTCCTACTGACTCTACTCCTACTGACTCTACTCCTACTGACTCTACTACTACTGACTCTACTCCTACTGACTCTACTACTACTGACTCTACTACTACTGACTCTACTCCTACTGACTCTACTCCTACTGACTCTACTACTACTGACTCTACTCCTACTGACTCTACTCCTACTGACTCTACTCCTACTGACTCTACTACTACTGACTCTACTACTACTGACTCTACTCCTACTGACTCTACTACTACTGACTCTACTACTACTGACTCTACTCCTACTGACTCTACTCCTACTGACTCTACTACTACTGACTCTACTCCTACTGACTCTACTCCTACTGACTCTACTCCTACTGACTCTACTACTACTGACTCTACTCCTACTGACTCTACTACTGACTCTACTACTACTGACTCTACTCCTACTGACTCTACTCCTGACTCTACTCCTACTGACTCTACTCCTACTGACTCTACTCCTACTGACTCTACTACTACTGACTCTACTCCTACTGACTCTACTCCTACTGACTCTACTACTGACTCTACTCCTGGAGGTGGAGCTGCGGTCACGTTGTTGATGATCCATATTAACATACAGATTGTTTTTTTTACAGCAGCTGATCTTTTTGTTTCTCTCACGTCTCAAAACCAGTTCAACCGCTTCTGAATACTAAATGTTTTACTTTGATATATATCATTTTATCTCGTGGTAAATAGTGTTAATGAAGTGTAATAATGAGCTCAGAGCTGTTTGGAAGTTAAACATCATAATTCATCTCTAATATCTATTGTATATTCATGTGAAAACATCTAGATATATTCTAGTTCATCCAGTACTCATTTTCACTGAGCAGAGCCTGAACACATCACCATGTAACTGAAGTGAACCTCCGCTGTTTCTCCGTTAGCGGTGCTGCTAACGTTACTAGCTCTCCTCCTGTTGGTTCTCTGTTAGCGGTGCTGCTAACGTTACTAGCTCTCCTCCTGTTGGTTCTCCGTTAGCGGTGCTGCTAACGTTACTAGCTCTCCTCCTGTTGGTTCTCTGTTAGCGGTGCTGCTAACGTTACTAGCTCTCCTCCTGTTGGTTCTCTGTTAGCGGTGCTGCTAACGTTACTAGCTCTCCTCCTGTTGGTTCTCCATTAGCGGTGCTGCTAACATTACTAGCTCTCCTCCTGTTGGTTCTCCGTTAGCGGTGCTGCTAACGTTACTAGCTCTCCTCCTGTTGGTTCTCCATTAGCGGTGCTGCTAACGTTACTAGCTCTCCTCCTGTTGGTTCTCTGTTAGCGGTGCTGCTAACGTTACTAGCTCTCCTCCTGTTGGTTCTCTGTTAGCGGTGCTGCTAACGTTACTAGCTCTCCTTCTGTTGGTTCTCCATTAGCGGTGCTGCTAACGTTACTAGCGCTCCTCCTGTTGGTTCTCTGTTAGCGGTGCTGCTAACGTTACTAGCTCTCCTCCTGTTGGTTCTCCATTAGCGGTGCTGCTAACGTTACTAGCTCTCCTCCTGTTGGTTCTCCATTAGCGGTGCTGCTAACGTTACTAGCTCTCCTCCTGTTGGTTCTCTGTTAGCGGTGCTGCTAACGTTACTAGCTCTCCTCCTGTTGGTTCTCTGTTAGCGGTGCTGCTAACGTTACTAGCTCTCTTCCTGTTGGTTCTCTGTTAGCGGTGCTGCTAACATTACTAGCGCTCCTCCTGTTGGTTCTCTGTTAGCGGTGCTGCTAACGTTACTAGCTCTCCTCCTGTTGGTTCTCCGTTAGCGGTGCTGCTAACGTTACTAGCTCTCCTCCTGTTGGTTCTCCGTTAGCGGTGCTGCTAACGTTACTAGCTCTCCTCCTGTTGGTTCTCCATTAGCGGTGCTGCTAACATTACTAGCTCTCCTCCTGTTGGTTCTCCGTTAGCGGTGCTGCTAACGTTACTAGCTCTCCTCCTGTTGGTTCTCCATTAGCGGTGCTGCTAACGTTACTAGCTCTCCTCCTGTTGGTTCTCTGTTAGCGGTGCTGCTAACGTTACTAGCTCTCCTCCTGTTGGTTCTCTGTTAGCGGTGCTGCTAACGTTACTAGCTCTCCTCCTGCTGGTCTAAACACTGATTGGTTGATTACAAAGTCACATGATCAGAGACTAGAGGAACATCATGATGTCATGGTCCCGTTCCTCTGGCCAATCAGAGGAGGACACTTCATGGCTGCTGAGTTTATTGGGTGGTCTCTGAGCACCAGGGTCGCTTTAGAAAACCTCTCATACTGCAGCAGGGCCTCAGTCCTGGTTCTGGTCCCCCGTGCCCCCCTCCCCTCCAGCAGCGTGGTGACGTGTCGGCCATCTTGTTTGTGTCCGCAGCACACCGACATGCCGGAGGAGATGCGGGTGGAGACCATGGAGCTGTGCGTGACGGCCTGCGAGAAGTTCGCCACCAACAACGAGGTGAGCGGTCGGGTTGTCGGTTCTGTAGCGAGTGTGGCTGTTGACGTGTTGCGCTCACGCTCCCGTTGTCCGTCCTCCCAGAGCGCGGCCAAGATGATCAAAGAGTCCATGGACAAGAAGTTCGGCAGCTCGTGGCACGTGGTGATCGGCGAGGGCTTCGGCTTCGAGGTGACGCACGAGGTGAAGAGCCTGCTCTACATGTTCTTCGGAGGCGGTCTGGCCGTGTGCGTGTGGAAGTGTTCGTAGCCCCGCCCCCCCGGAGGCCCCGCCCCCCAGAGGCCCCGCCCCCCCCCCCCGCCGACGGGGAACGAACACCAGCGATGACAAACTTTTTTTGAAACGGGAAACAAAAGTTTCCTCTCTGAAGCGGTTTCCATGGACCTGAACATTGTGCAACTTTTACAACAACGCAACCAGCCAGGGCCCTGTGTGTGTGTGTGTGTGTGTGTGTGTGTGTGTGTGTGCTGGACACACTGTCTTCTTTTAGTTTTTTATTAAAACCTCTTTTCATCGTAACCCTCTCCTCCTCTCTCCGGCAGCACTCGTCTTTCAATAAGATTTGTAATATTTTTCACGTGTACATATTTTGAGGACCTGGTTTTCGAGGCCTGGTGGTCTTGGAGCCTGAAGGTTCTCATGTGAATGAACCTGATTGTACAATAAAAGAAATAACAACTATCCTCCACTTGTCCTTCTTCACGTTGACTGAATGGAAGTTAGATAACGAGTTGATTGCTGGTGGTTCTGGCGCCCCCTGTGGACTACAGTGGTAGTGTCTCTGAGCACCAGGGTCCTGGTTCTGGTTGTCCAGTGCCGTGTCCAGGAGGAGGAGGAGGAGGAGGAGGAGGAGGAGGAGGAGGAGGAGGAGGAGGAGGCTGCAGGTGGACTGGTCTCCACTGGATCTTTAAATCCTGAACCCGAGGTCCTTTAAATACAAATGAAACATGTAAATCATAAAAATAAAAAGTAGATTTGTGCCAGAAAGTAAAACCCTCTTATTGAAGATCATAATAGTATTAAAATATACCTGCACATATAAACACAGCAGCAGGAAGACAAACGTGTTTTTCCTCCAGTGTTGAAGATATATTTATATATAAAGCTAGAAGACACTGAGCTATTATGGGATGTGACGCGCTGTCCCGCCGGCCACAGAGGACATGTTGTGTCGACACGACCTCAAACCCGGACCCGGTGACCCTGCACCGGGTCGGCCTGCTCTCCGGACTCTCGACCAATCAGACGCTCCGTCTGCGATGTGTCACCTGTCCGTCACCGGGGGAGGGGCGGGGCTACGCAACTCATCCAGCTAATCACAGAAGAAGTTTCAGGTGCACGTCTGTAGACGATTGATGTTTATGTAAGATGAGACGAGAGCGTATATTATCTATGTTTATGTCTGATATGTATACATATAGATCATATTCACTCGTCAGCATGAGAGTGTATATTATCTATATCTATGTTTATGTCTGATATGTATACATATAGATAATATTCACTCGTCAGCATGAGAGTGTATATTATCTATATGTATGTTTATGTCTGATATGTATACATATAGATAATATTCACTCGTCAGCATGAGAGTGTATATTATCTATGTTTATGTCTGATATGTATAAATATAGATAATATTCACTCGTCAGCATGAGAGTGTATATTATCTATATCTATGTTTATGTCTGATATGTATACATATAGATCATATTCACTCGTCAGCATGAGAGTGTATATTATCTATGTTTATGTCTGATATGTATAAATATAGATCATATTCACTCGTCAGCATGAGAGTGTATATTATCTATATGTATGTTTATGTCTGATATGTATACATATAGATCATATTCACTCGTCAGCATGAGAGTGTATATTATCTATATCTATGTTTATGTCTGATATGTATACATATAGATCATATTCACTCGTCAGCATGAGAGTGTATATTATCTATGTTTATGTCTGATATGTATAAATATAGATCATATTCACTCGTCAGCATGAGAGTGTATATTATCTATATGTATGTTTATGTCTGATATGTAAACATATAGATCATATTCACTCGTCAGCATGAGAGAGGCGCTCTGCTGTCTCCACCGGTGATGCAGCTCATTCATTATTCACCGGATGCTCTTTACTGATCTCCCCTCCTCCAGCTCCTGCAATATTAACGGCTCTGCTGGTTTGTTCTCCAAGACGTTATTACACGGTTATTACACGGCTATTACACGGTTATTACACTATTTATGAATCAAACACCACAGACAGGTCTGATTAAAGCGATGACATGAAACCTTTCTGTGTCAAATGAGTAAACATGACACTCATTGATACTCAGATTATCACAAACCATGTTCAAGCCTTTATTTAATCATAATAATAATACATATTATAAGTATATATATATATATATATATATATATATATATATATATATATATATATATATATATTAACATGCAGTCGATGGAGGACTATACTGCATTCACTGAGTCCCACCTCACTTCTCATGGAAACATCTGGTTCTGCAGCCCAGCAGGTAGGAGTGTGTGTGTGTGTGTGTGTGTGTGTGTGTGTGTGTGTGTGTGTGTGTGTGTGTGTGTGTGTGTGTGTGTGTGTGTGTGTGTGTGTGTGTGTGTGGAGGCAGAAGAAAGGAGGTGTTGATGTTCATCAGCGAGGAGGATAAAGAGAGACTGGTTCTTTCCTCTATGGATTCTCTCCTCTCTTTGCCAACGGCTCCAGAAATCCTTGAGAACTTTGTTTCGCTTCACAAGTAAAGAAATGAGTCAAAAGAAAAGAATCATCAGAAAATAAGAGATTTACTTCTGAATGAAAGACCTTGAGATTCATAAAACACCAGAATGTGGAAGAATTAACTGCCCCAACGTCTCTGCAGCCTACCTGTTACTACCTGTACTGCTACTGCTACCTGTACCTCTACTGCTACCTGTACTGCTACTGCTACCTGTACTGCTACTGCTACTGCTACCTCTACTGCTACTGCTACCTGTACCTCTACTGCTACCTGTACTGCTACTGCTACCTGTACTGCTACTGCTACCTGTACTGCTACTGCTACCTGTACCTCTACTGCTACCTGTACCTCTACTGCTACCTGTACTGCTACTGCTACCTGTACCTCTACTGCTACCTGTACTGCGACTGCTACCTGTACCTCTACTGCTGTACATCTACTGCTGTATCTCTACTGCTACCTGTACCTCTACTGCTACCTGTACTGCTACTGCTACTGCTACCTGTACCTCTACTGCTACCTGTACTGCTACTGCTACTGCTACCTGTACCTCTACTGCTGTATCTCTACTGCTACCTGTACCTGTACTGCTGTACCTCTACTGCTACCTGTACCTCTACTACTGTACATCTACTGCTACCTGTACCTCTACTGCTGTATCTCTACTGCTACCTGTACCTCTACTACTGTACATCTACTGCTGTACCTCTACTGCTACTGCTATCTGTACCTCTACTGCTACCTGTACCTCTACTGCTGTATCTCTACTGCTACCTGTACCTCTACTGCTGTATCTCTACTGCTGTACCTCTACTGCTACCTGTACCTCTACAGCTACTGCTACCTGTACCTCTACTGCTACCTGTACCTCTACTGCTGTATCTCTACTGCTACCTGTACCTGTACTGCTGTACCTCTACTGCTGTACCTCTACTGCTACCTGTACCTCTACTGCTGTACCTCTACTACTACCTGTACATCTACTACTGTACCTCTACTGCTACCTGTACCTCTACTACTGTACCTCTACTGCTACCTGTACCTCTACTGCTACCTGTACCTCTACTGCTGTACCTCTACTGCTGTATCTCTACTGCTGTACCTCTACTACTGTACCTCTACTGCTACCTGTACCTCTACTGCTACCTGTACCTCTACTACTGTACCTCTACTGCTGTACCTCTACTGCTGTATCTCTACTGCTGTACCTCTACTGCTGTATCTCTACTGCTGTACCTCTACTGCTGTATCTCTACTGCTGTACCTCTACTGCTGTACCTCTACTGCTGTATCTCTACTGCTGTATCTCTACTGCTGTACATCTACTGCTGTATCTCTACTGCTGTATCTCTACTGCTGTATCTCTACTGCTGTATCTCTACTGCTGTACCTCTACTGCTGTATCTCTACTGCTGTACCTCTACTGCTGTATCTCTACTGCTGTACCTCTACTGCTGTACCTCTACTGCTGTATCTCTACTGCTGTATCTCTACTGCTGTACATCTACTGCTGTATCTCTACTGCTGTACCTCTACTGCTGTACCTCTACTGCTGTATCTCTACTGCTGTACCTCTACTGCTGTATCTCTACTGCTGTACCTCTACTGCTGTACCTCTACTGCTGTATCTCTACTGCTGTATCTCTACTGCTGTACCTCTACTGCTGTACCTCTACTGCTGTACCTCTAATACTGTACCTCTACTGCTGTACCTCTACTGCTGTACCTCTACTGCTGTATCTCTACTGCTGTACCTCTACTGCTGTACATCTACTGCTGTATCTCTACTGCTACCTGTACCTCTACAGCTACTGCTACCTGTACCTCTACTGCTACCTGTACCTCTACTGCTGTACCTCTACTGCTACTGCTACCTGTACCTCTACTGCTACCTGTACCTCTACTGCTACCTGTACTGCTACTGCTACCTGTACCTCTACTGCTACCTGTACCTCTACTGCTGTATCTCTACTGCTACCTGTACCTGTACTGCTGTATCTCTACTGCTACCTGTACCTGTACTGCTGTACCTCTACTGCTGTACCTCTACTGCTACCTGTACCTCTACTGCTGTATCTCTACTGCTGTACCTCTACTGCTGTATCTCTACTGCTGTATCTCTACTACTGTACCTCTGCTGCTGTACCTCTACTGCTGTACCTCTACTGCTGTATCTCTACTGCTACCTGTACCTCTACTGCTGTACCTCTACTACTGTACCTCTACTGCTGTATCTCTACTGCTACCTGTACCTCTACTGCTGTATCTCTACTGCTACCTGTACCTGTACTGCTGTACCTCTACTGCTGTATCTCTACTGCTACCTGTACCTGTACTGCTGTACCTCTACTGCTGTATCTCTACTGCTACCTGTACCTCTACTGCTGTACATGTACTGCTGTACCTCTACTGCTGTACCTCTACTGCTGTACCTCTACTGCTGTATCTCTACTGCTACTGCTACCTGTACCTGTACTGCTGTACCTCTACTGCTGTATCTCTACTGCTACCTGTACCTCTACTGCTGTATCTCTACTGCTGTACCTCTACTGCTGTATCTCTACTGCTGTACCTCTACTGCTGTACCTCTACTGCTGTACCTCTACTGCTGTACCTCTACTAAAGTATCTCTACTACTGTACCTCTACTGCTGTATCTCTACTACTGTACCTTTACTGCTGTACCTCTACTAAAGTATCTCTACTGCTGTACCTCTACTGCTGTATCTCTACTGCTGTATCTCTACTACTGTACCTCTGCTGCTGTACCTCTACTGCTGTACCTCTACTGCTGTATCTCTACTGCTACCTGTACCTCTACTGCTGTACCTCTACTACTGTACCTCTACTGCTGTATCTCTACTGCTGTACCTCTACTGCTGTATCTCTACTGCTGTACCTCTACTGCTGTATCTCTACTGCTGTACCTCTACTGCTACCTGTACCTGTACTGCTGTACCTCTACTGCTGTATCTCTACTGCTGTATCTCTACTACTGTACCTCTGCTGCTGTACCTCTACTGCTGTACCTCTACTGCTGTATCTCTACTGCTACCTGTACCTCTACTGCTGTACCTCTACTACTGTACCTCTACTGCTGTATCTCTACTGCTACCTGTACCTCTACTGCTGTATCTCTACTGCTACCTGTACCTGTACTGCTGTACCTCTACTGCTGTATCTCTACTGCTACCTGTACCTGTACTGCTGTACCTCTACTGCTGTATCTCTACTGCTACCTGTACCTCTACTGCTGTACATGTACTGCTGTACCTCTACTGCTGTACCTCTACTGCTGTACCTCTACTGCTGTATCTCTACTGCTACTGCTACCTGTACCTGTACTGCTGTACCTCTACTGCTGTATCTCTACTGCTACCTGTACCTCTACTGCTGTATCTCTACTGCTGTACCTCTACTGCTGTATCTCTACTGCTGTACCTCTACTGCTGTACCTCTACTGCTGTACCTCTACTGCTGTACCTCTACTAAAGTATCTCTACTACTGTACCTCTACTGCTGTATCTCTACTACTGTACCTTTACTGCTGTACCTCTACTAAAGTATCTCTACTACTGTACCTCTACTGCTGTACCTCTACTGCTACCTGTACACAATGGTGCCGGTTAAAGGACGCTCTTCACGCTGCAAAATGTGTAAATGTTATTTATTTTTTGTGAGATTAATTGAAATGACACACAGCTCGTTGTTATCACAGATATCAGAACCACTGTTTCTGTTCTTATGCTTTTCACAATAAAAGGCCTAAACAAATAATATTCTTGGAACGTTATACTTGTGTGTAAAGAGAGCAAACACATTGATCCGAGTCCAGATCACGTTAACCTGGCAGCCGCCTCTCAAACAACTGGGCCAACTGGGTGAACTGGGTTCTCTTTTATTTCACTGGGAATCAGCAGCAGAGGGACGGACAGCTTTTTGTGTCTTCAAAGGAAAGTTGCTGCCGTGTAAGTTGTAGGAGGATTGTGTGCAGTGACTTCAGAGAGGTCACGTTTTTAATAATGTCTTCATGTTGTAATGTTAACTAGTTTTTTATATATTATATTATTACAGAGGATGTGTACAGACTGTAAAGCCCTCTGAGGATCATTTGTGATTTTGGGCTCTATAAAATAAATGTAATTTAATGTTATCATGTTGTCCGTCTCTTGCTGTACTTTTCATAAATGTTTGACCCGTGTTGATTCCGCTCAGCAGGAAGATGAGGTGTCGCTCCAGGACAATCTGTCTTTTCTTGGCCTTCGCCAGCTTTTTCCTCTACCTCCTCCTGGAGCTTGACTCTCTGCCCGTGGACCCCCCGCTGAGCCCCAGGACCCTGACAGACCTGGCTCACGGCGACCACGCCCCCGTGGGGGTCCGCGGTCCGGCCGAGCCTCCGAGCCTCCGACCCACGGCGGTCGACGGAGCCCAGGAGTCCGGGCCGTCGAAGCTGGAGGCGCTGTTTGACCATCCTCTTTACAACGGGCCCGGCGCTCCCATCCCCGAGGAGGACTGGCTCATGAAGGTGAAACCGAAGATCGAGGCCAGTGAGAAGAGCTCCGACATGTGGTCAGTGACTCCATTCTATTTATTTAGTGAAGCCCACGATCGCAAACTAGAAATTTGCCTCAGAGGGCTTTGATTTCTCCTTTGATGTCAACTCTCATCACTCTCACAATAAAAAATAATAATAAAAGCGTTTCTTTTCCAAACATATTTATATTTAAGCATCTTTTAGTCAAAACCAGGAGACAACCTCCAGTTCTTTAAAGAAGTCTATGCTTCATGTGTTAAAGCTGCATTCTCTCTCCTGACCACCAGGGGGCGACTCCTCTGGTTGTATAGAAGTCTATGCTTCATGTGTTAAAGCTGCATTCTCTCTCCTGACCACCAGGGGGTGACTCCTCTGATTGTATAGAAGTCAATGCTTCGTGTGTTAAAGCTGCATTTTCTCTCCTGACCACCAGGTGGCGACTCCTCTGGTTGTATAGAAGTCTATGCTTCATGTGTTAAAGCTGCATTCTCTCTCCTGACCACCAGGTGGCGACTCCTCTGGTTGTATAGAAGTCTATGCTTCGTGTGTTAAAGCTGCATTTTCTCTCCTGACCACCAGGTGGCGACTCCTCTGGTTGTATAGAAGTCTATGCTTCATGTGTTAAAGCTGCATTCTCTCTCCTGACCACCAGGGGGTGTCTCCTCTGGTTGTATAGAAGTATATGCTTCATGTGTTAAAGCTGCATTCTCTCTCCTGACCACCAGGGGCGACTCCTCTGGTTGTATAGAAGTCCATGCTTCATGTGTTAAAGCTACATTCTCTCTCCTGACCACCAGGGGGTGACTCCTCTGGTTGTATAGAAGTCAATGCTTCATGTGTTAAAGCTGCATTCTCGCTCCTGACCACCAGGGGGCGACTCCTCTGGTTGTATAGAAGTCTATGCTTCATGTGTTAAAGCTGCATTCTCTCTCCTGACCACCAGGGGGTGACTCCTCTGGTTGTATAGAAGTCAATGCTTCATGTGTTAAAGCTGCATTATCTCTCCTGACCACCAGGGGGTGACTCCTCTGGTTGTATAGAAGTCTATGCTTCATGTGTTAAAGCTGCATTATCTCTCCTGACCACCAGGGGGTGACTCCTTTGGTTGTATAGAAGTCTATGCTTCATGTGTTACAATGTGATTGACAGGTCGACACTCCTCATCAGTCCATATATGGTCACTTCCTGTTCACTAGTTGTGAAAAATCCAAGATGGTGACGAACAAATCGCTGAACTCAAGTCTTTGAAACATCCACAAAACAATGAGTTACGTCACGATGACGGCGTCCTCGCCTTATGTACGGTCCAAGAGTGTCACTGAGCCAATGAAGTATACTTCATCATATGAATGTATGGTAATGTCTCCGAGGTGGAAACACATGGGCCATAGCCACCTTCAGTTCATATTAAAGCTGCAGCAAATGTTTTCATAAATGTCAAAAGTCACTGAATAAATAAAACATTCCCGTCACATTTGTCGAGAACCCAAAACAGCGCCTTGACTCCCAGGAGCTCGGCGTGTCCACTGACGTGTTCCTGCTCTGCAGGGTGAGTGCGAGCCAGGAGCTCTACGAGGACGTCCAGTGGAACAGCAGCAGCGACAGCCAGCCCCCCTGGCTGCGCTTCCAGCTGGGCATCTCCCGCTGGCAGCTGTACGCCCACCGGGACCCCGTCACGGAGCCGCTGGCCCGGCAGCTCGCCACGCACCGCATCGTCAGCACAGGTGAGCCGCAGGCGTGGTTTCCCCTAGTGTTCAACAGGTGTACTGCAGCGTGTTCAGAGCGGAGGGAACAGGTGAGCAAGCAACAGAGAAGTGGAACCAACTGGACTTTAACCAGAAGACCAGTGGAGACGCCACGTTGTTCTTTGTTGTCTAAACTAAACCTAACTGTTGATGGTTTAGTTGTCTAAACCTAACTGTTGGTGGTTTAGTTGTCTAAACCTAACTGTTGGTGGTTTAGTTGTCTAAACCTAACTGTTGGTGGTTTAGTTGTCTAAACCTAACTGTTGGTGGTTTAGTTGCCTAAACCTAACTGTTGATGGTTTAGTTGCCTAAACCTAACTGTTGATAGTTTAGTTGCCTAAACCTAACTGTTGATGGTTTAGTTGCCTAAACCTAACTGTTGGTTGTTTATGCCTAAACCTAACTGTTGATGGTTTAGTTGCCTAAACCTAACTGTTGGTGGTTTATGTTTAAACCTAACTGTTGGTGGTTTAGTTGGCTAAAGCTAACTGTTGGTGGTTTATGTTTAAACCTAACTGTTGGTGGTTTAGTTGTCTAAACCTAACTGTTGGTGGTTTATGTTTAAACCTAACTGTTGGTGGTTTAGTTGTCTAAACCTAACTGTTGGTGGATTAGTTGTCTAAACCTAACTGTTGGTGGTTTGTCTAAACCTAACTGTTGGTGGTTTAGTTGCCTAAACCTAACTGTTGATGGTTTAGTTGCCTAAACCTAACTGTTGGTGGTTTAGTTGCCTAAACCTAACTGTTGATGGTTTAGTTGCCTAAACCTAACTGTTGATGGTTTAGTTGCCTAAACCTAACTGTTGATGGTTTAGTTGCCTAAACCTACCTGTTGATGGTTTAGATGTTTAAACCTAACTGTTGGTGGTTTAGTTGCCTAAACCTAACTGTTGATGGTTTAGTTGCCTAAACCTAACTGTTGATGGTTTAGATGTTTAAACCTAACTGTTGGTGGTTTAGTTGCCTAAACCTAACTGTTGATGGTTTAGTTGTCTAAACCTAACTGTTGGTGGTTTATGTCTAAACCTAAATGTTGATGGTTTATGTTTAAACCTAACTGTTGGTGGTTTATGTTTAAACCTAACTGTTGGTGGTTTATGTTTAAACCTAACTGTTGGTGGTTTATGTCTAAACCTAACTGTTGGTGGTTTATGTCTAAACCTAACTGTTGATGGTTTAGTTGCCTAAACCTAACTGTTGGTGGTTTAGTTGCCTAAACCTAACTGTTGATGGTTTAGTTGCCTAAACCTAACTGTTGGTGGTTTAGTTGCCTAAACCTAACTGTTGATGGTTTAGTTGCCTAAACCTAACTGTTGATGGTTTAGTTGCCTAAACCTAACTGTTGATGGTTTAGTTGTCTAAACCTAACTGTTGATGGTTTAGATGTTTAAACCTAACTGTTGGTGGTTTAGTTGCCTAAACCTAACTGTTGATGGTTTAGTTGCCTAAACCTAACTGTTGATGGTTTAGATGTTTAAACCTAACTGTTGGTGGTTTAGTTGCCTAAACCTAACTGTTGATGGTTTAGTTGTCTAAACCTAACTGTTGATAGTTTATGTTTAAACCTAACTGTTGATGGTTTAGTTGTCTAAACCTAACTGTTGGTGGTTTATGTCTAAACCTAAATGTTGATGGTTTATGTTTAAACCTAACTGTTGGTGGTTTATGTCTAAACCTAACTGTTGGTGGTTTATGTTTAAACCTAACTGTTGGTGGTTTATGTTTAAACCTAACTGTTGGTGGTTTATGTTTAAACCTAACTGTTGGTGGTTTATGTTTAAACCTAACTGTTGGTGGTTTATGTTTAAACCTAAATGTTGGTGGTTTATGTTTAAACCTAACTGTTGGTGGTTTATGTTTAAACCTAACTGTTGGTGGTTTATGTTTAAACCTAACTGTTGGTGGTTTATGTCTAAACCTAACTGTTGGTGGTTTATGTCTAAACCTAAGAGGCTCAGCAGAGGGCGGAGGATACATGACTCATCAATGCTTCGCTCGCGCTGCGTTCAGGTTCAACGCGTCAGCACCGACCTCTGACCTCTTGCTGTGGGGACATTGTGCTTCAGGAGGACACGTGGATACGACATTGCTATGTATTGCAGTAACAGAAAACCCTGAGGGGATGAAATGGAGGATGTACTTTCTTGTTCGTGAATTCCTCTCTAATAGCTGGAGGAATGTTCAGAGAGCCGTCTCTGGTGTTGGGTCCATGGTGTTTCATCTTGAGGATGCTTTTAAGATTCCACTTTCAGATATGAAAAATGTGTTTTAACCGTCATGCCTCAATTTAAAAGAAGCTGCTTTGATGTTGTTAGAGGACAAAATGTCAAACATTGTATATGAATATTAGTTTTCACTTTCGCTAAATCTTTCAACCAACTTCAGAACAAATACCCATTCTGTCATGTTTGAGTTTTTCTTGTTTCGTGTTTTACTTTGTAGTCCTCTGTGTCCCTGCACTTCCTGCCCCTGTGAGTGTCTGCCTTGTCCCTGGTTGTTTCCTGCTGTGTCCCATCACCTGCACCTTCCCCGTGTATTAAACCCTGTTTGTCTCCTGCCCCAGTGCCTTTGTACTGTTGGTTCCTCTGCCTCTTTGACCCGGTCTGTTCGTAACCTGTCCTGTTCTTTGGAGGAATAAATGTACTTTCTTTTTGCATTTTGGGTCGTCACTCCGTAGCCGACAGCTAGTTTACATACAGCCACCGTTTTATCATGAAGAAATACATTATTTTACTGGATAAATGTACTGCATGGAGGAGGAATTCTTTGTGTTTAATATGAATGAACACAGAAATATGATTTAATTGTGTCTCATGTGTCTGATAATAAACTGTATTTCATCATTTAGTGGAGGCTGGGTAATAATACCATAATACAATGTGCTGCTAAATATAGTGTGTGTGTGTGTGTGTGTGTGTGTGTGTGTGTGTGTGTGTGTGTGTGTGTGTGTGTGTGTGTGTGTGTGTGTCTTTTGTTGCCATGGAAACGTCCTCCTTGCTGTTTCCAGTGCAGAAGCCTGGAGGGACGCAGCTGAAGCTCGTGATGTCGTTTCCCAACTACGGAAAAGCGTTGTTCAAACCTATGAAGTGAGTCATGAGGACGAGTAATATATAATGATATATATATATATATATATATATATATATATATATATATATATATATATATATATATATCATTATATATGTGTACATATATAATGATATATATATATATATATATCATTATATATGTGTACATATATAATGATATATATATATATATATATCATTATATATGTACACATATACGGCCCCGAACACGATCAGAGCTTTGATCAGCTCCATGTGGTCCATCTGGAGACCAGCAGGGGATAGATCCATTTATTTATTTATATATATATATATATATATATATCATTATATATGTGTACATATATATATATATATATATATATATATATATATATATATATATATATATATATATATATATATTTATATATATGGAGGCTTCACTCCATGTGGATATGTAGTTAATGAATGTATTGACACATTGATTATATTATGTAATGAGTTCATTGTGAAACAGTTCAGGTTAGAAAGGATCGTTTCCCACCTGTTGCCTCTGATCGATGAGGTCGTCTTCTCTCTGAAGGACGTGTTTCTGTCTGCACCTGTTTGTATTTGTGTCTTATTAGTAATATTATTATTAATATTATTGTTGTTATTGTCATTGTTGTCTCTCCTCGGCAGGCAGGAGAGAGACGAAGAAACCAACTACAACCTCTACTACTTCTCAGACTTTGAGAGGCACAATGCAGAGGTGGCTGCGTTCCACCTGGACAGGTAGGAGGCTGCCCGTGTGCTGACAGCGACCGGGGAACAGGTCACGTGACGTTGGTTCTGTTCACGTGACGTTGGTTCTGTTCCCGTGACATTGGTTCTGTTCTCATGACGTTGGTTCTGTTCACGTGACATTGGTTCTGTTCTCATGACATTGGTTCTGTTCTCATGACGTTGGTTCTGTTCACGTGACGTTGGTTCTGTTCACGTGACGTTGGTTCTGTTCTCATGACATTGGTTCTGTTCTCGTGACGTTGGTTCTGTTCTCGTCGTGACGTTGGTTCTGTTCTCATGACATTGGTTCTGTTCTCGTGACATTGGTTCTGTTCTCGTGACGTTGGTTGTGTTCTCGTGACGTTGGTTCTGTTCTCGTGACGTTGGTTCTGTTCTCGTGATGTTGGTTCTGTTCCCGTGACGTTGGTTCTGTTCTCGTGACGTTGGTTCTGTTCCCGTGACGTTGGTTCTGTTCTTGTGACGTTGGTTCTGTTCTCGTGACGTTGGTTCTGTTCTCGTGTCGTTGGTTCTGTTCTCGTGACGTTGGTTCTGTTCTCGTGACGTTGGTTCTGTTCTCGTGACGTTTGTTCTGTTCTCGTGACATTGGTTCTGTTCTCGTGACGTTTGTTCTGTTCCCGTGACGTTGGTTCTGTTCTCGTGACGTTGGTTCTGTTCTCGTGACGTTGGTTCTGTTCCCGTGACATTGGTTCTGTTCTCGTGTCGTTGGTTCTGTTCTCGTGACGTTGGTTCTGTTCTCGTGACGTTGGTTCTGTTCTCGTGACGTTTGTTCTGTTCTCGTGACGTTGGTTCTGTTCACGTGACGTTGGTTCTGTTCTCGTCGTGTCGTTGGTTCTGTTCTCGTGACATTGGTTCTGTTCTCGTGACATTGGTTCTGTTCTCGTGACATTGGTTCTGTTCTCATGACGTTGGTTCTGTTCTCGTGACGTTGGTTCTGTTCTCGTACGTTGGTTCTGTTCTCGTGACGTTGGTTCTGTTCTCGTGACATTGGTTCTGTTCTCGTGACGTTGGTTCTGTTCTCGTGACGTTGGTTCTGTTCCCGTGACATTGGTTCTGTTCTCATGACATTGGTTCTGTTCTCGTGACATTGGTTCTGTTCTCATGACATTGGTTCTGTTCTCGTGACATTGGTTCTGTTCTCGTCGTGACGTTGGTTCTGTTCTCGTGACGTTGGTTCTGTTCCCGTGACGTTCTGTTCTCGTGACGTTGGTTCTGTTCACGTGACGTTGGTTCTGTTCTCGTCGTGTCGTTGGTTCTGTTCTCGTGACATTGGTTCTGTTCTCGTGACGTTGGTTCTGTTCTCGTGACGTTTGTTCTGTTCTCGTGACGTTGGTTCTGTTCTCGTGACGTTGGTTCTGTTCTCGTGACGTTGGTTCTGTTCTCGTCGTGTCGTTGGTTCTGTTCTCATGACGTTGGTTCTGTTCTCGTGACATTGGTTCTGTTCTCATGACGTTGGTTCTGTTCTCGTGACGTTTGTTCTGTTCTCGTGACATTGGTTCTGTTCTCGTGACATTGGTTCTGTTCTCATGACATTGGTTCTGTTCTCATGACGTTGGTTCTGTTCTCATGACATTGGTTCTGTTCTCGTGACATTGGTTCTGTTCTCGTCGTGACGTTGGTTCTGTTCTTGTGACATTGGTTCTGTTCTCGTGACATTGGTTCTGTTCTCATGACATTGGTTCTGTTCCTGTGACGTTGGTTCTGTTCTCGTGTCGTTGGTTCTGTTCTCGTGACATTGGTTCTGTTCTCGTGACGTTGGTTCTGTTCTCGTGACGTTTGTTCTGTTCTCGTGACGTTGGTTCTGTTCACGTGACGTTGGTTCTGTTCTCGTGACATTGGTTCTGTTCTCGTGACGTTGGTTCTGTTCTCGTGACGTTGGTTCTGTTCTCGTGACGTTGGTTCTGTTCTCGTGACGTTGGTTCTGGTCTCGTGACGTTGGTTCTGTTCTCGTGACGTTGGTTCTGTTCACGTGACGTTGGTTCTGTTCTCGTGTCGTTGGTTCTGTTCTCGTGACGTTGGTTCTGTTCTCGTGACATTGGTTCTGTTCTCGTGACGTTGGTTCTGTTCTCGTCGTGTCGTTGGTTCTGTTCTCGTGACATTGGTGCTGTTCTCATGACGTTGGTTCTGTTCTCGTGACGTTGGTTCTGTTCCCGTGACATTGGTTCTGTTCTCATGACGTTGGTTCTGTTCTCGTGACGTTGGTTCTGTTCCCGTGACGTTGGTTCTGTTCTCGTGACGTTGGTTCTGTTCTCGTGACATTGGTTCTGTTCTCATGACATTGGTTCTGTTCTCGTGACATTGGTTCTGTTCTCGTGTCGTTGGTTCTGTTCTCATGACGTTGGTTCTGTTCTCGTGACATTGGTTCTGTTCTCGTGACGTTGGTTCTGTTCTCGTGACGTTGGTTCTGTTCTCATGACGTTGGTTCTGTTCTCGTGACGTTGGTTCTGTTCTCGTGTCGTTGGTTCTGTTCTCGTGTCGTTGGTTCTGTTCTCGTGACGTTGGTTCTGTTCTCGTGACGTTGGTTCTGTTCTCGTGTCGTTGGTTCTGTTCTCATGACGTTGGTTCTGTTCTCGTGACGTTGGTTCTGTTCTCATGACGTTGGTTCTGTTCTCGTGACATTGGTTCTGTTCTCATGACGTTGGTTCTGTTCCCGTGACATTGGTTCTGTTATCATGACGTTGGTTCTGTTCCCGTGACATTGGTTCTGTTCTCGTGACATTGGTTCTGTTCTCGTGACGTTGGTTCTGTTCTCGTGACATTGGTTCTGTTCTCGTGACATTGGTTCTGTTCTCGTGACGTTGGTTCTGTTCTCGTGACATTGGTTCTGTTCTCGTGACGTTGGTTCTGTTCCCGTGACATTGGTTCTGTTCTCGTGACATTGGTTCTGTTCTCGTGTCGTTGGTTCTGTTCTCGTGACGTTGGTTCTGTTCTCGTGACGTTGGTTCTGTTCTCGTGTCGTTGGTTCTGTTCTCGTGACGTTTGTTCTGTTCTCGTGACGTTGGTTCTGTTCACGTGACGTTGGTTCTGATCTCGTCGTGTCGTTGGTTCTGTTCTCGTGTCGTTGGTTCTGTTCTCGTGTCGTTGGTTCTGTTCTCGTGTCGTTGGTTCTGTTCTCGTGACGTTGGTTCTGTTCTCGTGACGTTGGTTCTGGTCTCGTGTCGTTGGTTCTGTTCTCATGACGTTGGTTCTGTTCTCGTGACGTTTGTTCTGTTCACGTGACATTGGTTCTGTTCTCGTGACATTGGTTCTGTTCTTGTGTCGTTGGTTCTGTTCCCGTGACGTTGGTTCTGTTCTCGTGACGTTGGTTCTGTTCTCGTGACGTTTGTTCTGTTCTCGTGACGTTGGTTCTGTTCACGTGACGTTGGTTCTGTTCTCGTGACGTTGGTTCTGTTCTCGTGACGTTTGTTCTGTTCACGTGACATTGGTTCTGTTCTCGTCGTGTCGTTGGTTCTGTTCTCGTGACGTTGGTTCTGTTCTCGTGACGTTGGTTCTGTTCTCGTGACGTTGGTTCTGTTCTCATGACGTTGGTTCTGTTCTCATGACGTTGGTTCTGTTCCCGTGACATTGGTTCTGTTATCATGACGTTGGTTCTGTTCCCGTGACATTGGTTCTGTTCTCGTGACGTTGGTTCTGTTCTCGTGACGTTGGTTCTGTTCTCGTGTCGTTGGTTCTGTTCTCGTGACGTTTGTTCTGTTCTCGTGACGTTGGTTCTGTTCACGTGACGTTGGTTCTGATCTCGTCGTGTCGTTGGTTCTGTTCTCGTGTCGTTGGTTCTGTTCTCGTGTCGTTGGTTCTGTTCTCGTGACGTTGGTTCTGTTCTCGTGACGTTGGTTCTGGTCTCGTGTCGTTGGTTCTGTTCTCATGACGTTGGTTCTGTTCTCATGACGTTGGTTCTGTTCTTGTGTCGTTGGTTCTGTTCTCGTGACGTTGGTTCTGTTCTCATGACGTTGGTTCTGTTCTTGTGTCGTTGGTTCTGTTCTCGTGACGTTGGTTCTGTTCTCGTGACGTTGGTTCTGTTCACGTGACGTTGGTTCTGTTCTCGTGACATTGGTTCTGTTCTTATGACGTTGGTTCTGTTCTCGTGACGTTGGTTCTGTTTCTTATGACGTTGGTTCTGTTCTCGTGACGTTGGTTCTGTTCTTGTGTCGTTGGTTCTGTTCTCGTGACGTTGGTTCTGTTCTCGTGACGTTGGTTCTGTTCTTATGACGTTGGTTCTGTTCTCGTGACATTGGTTCTGTTCTCGTGACGTTGGTTCTGTTCTCGTGACGTTGGTTCTGTTCTCGTGACATTGGTTCTGTTCTCGTGACGTTGGTTCTGTTCTCGTGACATTGGTTCTGTTCTCGTGTCGTTGGTTCTGTTCTCATGACGTTGGTTCTGTTCTCGTGTCGTTGGTTCTGGTCTCGTGACGTTGGTTCTGTTCTCGTGTCGTTGGTTCTGTTCTCGTGACGTTTGTTCTGTTCTCGTGACGTTGGTTCTGTTCACGTGACGTTGGTTCTGATCTCGTCGTGTCGTTGGTTTCTGTTCTCGTGTCGTTGGTTCTGTTCTCGTGTCGTTGGTTCTGTTCTCGTGACGTTGGTTCTGTTCTCGTGACGTTGGGTTCTGGTCTCGTGTCGTTGGTTCTGTTCTCATGACGTTGGTTCTGTTCTCATGACGTTGGTTCTGTTCTTGTGTCGTTGGTTCTGTTCTCGTGACGTTGGTTCTGTTCTCATGACGTTGGTTCTGTTCTTGTGTCGTTGGTTCTGTTCTCGTGACGTTGGTTCTGTTCTCGTGACGTTGGTTCTGTTCACGTGACGTTGGTTCTGTTCTCGTGACATTGGTTCTGTTCTTATGACGTTGGTTCTGTTCTCGTGACGTTGGTTCTGTTCTTATGACGTTGGTTCTGTTCTCGTGACGTTGGTTCTGTTCTTGTGTCGTTGGTTCTGTTCTCGTGACGTTGGTTCTGTTCTCGTGACGTTGGTTCTGTTCTTATGACGTTGGTTCTGTTCTCGTGACATTGGTTCTGTTCTCGTGACGTTGGTTCTGTTCTCGTGACGTTGGTTCTGTTCTCGTGACATTGGTTCTGTTCTCGTGACGTTGGTTCTGTTCTCGTGACATTGGTTCTGTTCTCGTGTCGTTGGTTCTGTTCTCATGACGTTGGTTCTGTTCTCGTGTCGTTGGTTCTGGTCTCGTGACGTTGGTTCTGGTCTCGTCCCCTGCAGGGTGCTGGGCTTCAGGAGGGTGCCCCCCGGTGGTGGGGAGGCTGGTGGACGT
>JBAMJR010000833.1:0-35849 GCA_038501785.1 Myoxocephalus aenaeus
TTGTGGTTTTGTGTGTCTTTGTGGTGGTTTTGTGTGTCTTTGTGGTGCATTTGTGTCTCCTTTTTGTGGTTTTGTGTCTCTTTGTGGTGGTTTTGTGTGTCTTTGTAGTGGTTTTGTGTCTCTTTGTGGTGGTTTTGTGTGTCTTTGTGGTGGTTTTGTGTCTCCTTGTAGTGGTTTTGTGTCTCTTTGTGGTGCATTTGTGTCTCCTTTTTGTGGTTTTGTGTCTCTTTGTGGTGGTTTTGTGTGTCCTTGCAGTGGTTTTGTGTGTCCTTGCGGTGGTTTTGTGTGTCTTTGTGGTGCATTTGTGTCTCTTTGTAGTGGTTTTGTGTGTCTTTGTGGTGCATTTGTGTCTCCGTTTTGTGGTTTTGTGTCTCTTTGCGGTGGTTTTGTGTGTCTTTGTAGTGGTTTTGTGTGTCTTTGTGGTGGTTTTGTGTCTCCTTGTAGTGGTTTTGTGTCTCTTTGTGGTGCATTTGTGTCTCCTTTTTGTGGTTTTGTGTCTCTTTGTGGTGGTTTTGTGTGTCTTTGCAGTGGTTTTGTGTGTCTTTGCGGTGGTTTTGTGTATCTTTGTGGTGGTTTTGTGTCTCTTTGTGGTGCATTTGTCTCTCCTTTTTGTGGTTTTGTGTCTCTTTGTAGTTGTGTGTGTCTTTGCGGTGGTTTTGTGTCTCTTTGTGGTGGTTTTGTGTCTCTTTGTAGTGGTTTTGTGTCTCTTTGTGGTGGTTTTGTGTCTCTTTGTAGTCTTTTTGTGGACCATATGCTATAGTCGCCATGAGTCCCTTTTGCAGCTGCTCTTTCTAGTAGTTTTGTGGTCATTTGTGTCTCTTTCTTGTTGTTTTGGTGTCTTTGTAGTCTTTTCATGTTTTTGTTGTCTTTTTCTTGTCATTTTGAGTCTCTTTGTCTCTTCAAGGTACATTTGGGCCTGACTGAACGGCCCGTGCCCTCTAGGCCCGAAAGCACCGCGGAGTCGGACACGTCCCCCGCTGAGAATCCATTACAGCCAAACACACACACAAATCTTCATTTCATTTTACAGCCACACATCCAGCAGAACAATGAAATCATGCATCTACACACACACACACACACACACACACACACACACACACACACACACACACACACACACACACACACACACACACACACGCAAACAGATCTAATTTCAGGAACATCAGCGCACAGCAGCACATTTCTTGCATACCCTTTAGATTACGTCGGGGGCCTTTTATTAAATAATAGATCTGAGCAGCCCCAAACTCTGATTGTACATCTTCTTTTTTCTTCTTCTCCTATTTGATTTGATAAGTTTGCCGGCTAAATTTAGATCCCCTGTAATCAGATCTCGCCAACCTGGTTACATACTTGCAGACGAGCCGAGGTGCCACGACTATCGGGGCAACTCCTAAAAGTAATATTAGTTTACTTGTGTGGCTTCCTCACACATCAAGCCGTGAGTTTGATGGCTCGAAATCTGCATCCAACACTTGAAAATTAGCTTAAAATAAGGCAAAATGTGTCACTAAAACGCTGTCGCAGCCTTAAATAAATGGTGACTCAGCTCGCACGAGTTGCTTCTCAACACAACATTAATAACTCGTATCTATGTGTTATAAAACACATAACACTCTGCCGTCTGAAAGCCGACACGTGGCGTGTTGAAAACGACACCTCGTGTTTTAAGAGCGCGTCCTTATTTAGCGAGACGCGGTGGCTTCACGGGGCGGGATGCCGTCGGTCTGAATCCCCCCATTTTTAGTCAGAGGGGCCATTAACAGCTAACGCTATCCAGCGCTAAACTGTGCGGGAGGTAAGGAAACCCGGGGAGTCACGACACTCATCTCCCTCTGCAGCTCCAGCTCCAACATGGCTGCCAGGAAAAGACGGTGTGTGTGTGTAACGTCAGCGGCTCGGCCTCGCAGAGAGCAGCCGGTTTAAACGCCGTCGCCGGGTGCTTTAGAGGCCGGCGGTCTCGTTGCGGTGCAGGTATGCCTGGCAGCCGCTCCCGTCATGCCGGGGAGTGCAGAGAGGACGCTTATAGCCGTTTGTCTTGCAGCTGAAGAGGCGACGCGGTGACGAGGACAGCGAGTCCGTCTCTCTGCAGCTTTAACGCCGCGGCTGTAAACATGGATGCAAGAAGTGATGAGTAATGATAAGTGATAAAAATAATAATAATAATAATGTTAATGCAACTTTACAGAGCGCAGATCTAAAGCAGGAGAGGAGAACAACAAGAATAGTCGCCAACTGGTCGTCAATTATGCTGGTAGACGTTATATTAGCTAATTAAATAAGAGTACGATGAGCTGCACCTGAGGACACAAACACTGCTCTGGTCTTACAGTGTCTTACAACATGCATTCTCTCTACTGACCAGCAGGGGGCGACTCCTCTGGTTGTATAGAAGTATATGCTTCATGTGTTAAAGCTGCATTCTCTCTCCTGACCACCAGGGGGCGACTCCTCTGGTTGTATAGAAGTCTATGCGTCATGTGTTAAAGCTGCATTCTCTCTACTGACCAGCAGGGGGCGACTCCTCTGGTTGTATAGAAGTCTATGTGTCATGTGTTAAAGCTGCATTCTCTCTCCTGACCACCAGGGGGCGACTCCTCTGGTTGTATAGAAGTATATGCTTCATGTGTTAAAGCTGCATTCTCTCTCCTGACCACCAGGGGGCGACTCCTCTGGTTGTATAGAAGTATATGCTTCATGTGTTAAAGCTGCATTCTCTCTCCTGACCACCAGGGGGCGACTCCTCTGGTTGTATAGAAGTCTATATGAAATGACTCTACTTCTCTCTTGATTTATTCCCTCAGGCACGTACTGGGACGGGGTGACTCCTCTGGTTGTATAGAAGTATATGCTAATGGAGTAATGGTCTTAGACACATAACATCTATTGAGTGCTGTTATAAAGTTCTTACATACATGTGCATTGAGATGTAGCTGCGGTGAGGAAGGACATGAAGACTACGGCTTCTATAAATATGATATTCAATAACAGCAGTGACTCATCGACCCTGCCCCAAAAAACAATTTGACAGATTAAAACGGTGCGACATTAAAAAGCGGTTCCATTTCAGCTCGGCGCTGCTGGCTCGGCGCTTTGGCCGGTCGGCGGAGGCGTTAAAGAGGCGAGGCGGATCGGAGCCGGCGTGAGTTACATGAGCTCCGGTACTTAGTGCGCCGAGGATTTGGACGTAAGTAGGAGCAGAGTGATCCGGGGCAGGGGTGATGACTCAAGGCGGATTTGTGACACGGAAAAGTAGTTTATGTACATCGTCAGGGTGTTGGTTCAGGACTTTCCACCACTTTCTGGAACAGAGCTTCAAACACTTTCCCCTCCTCGGGTTTCAGGAATGAGCTCTTGGTCACTTTGCTTTAATCAGAGCGTTGTTTCATCAGTTAAACCTGACGCTTGTTTTGAGAGAGGACTTCATGAGGTGAAGCTGATTGAAATCATGCTTCATGTGGATGTTTCTGAAACACAGTTTGTGTGAACTTTTCTGGACAAAAATATTTGATGTAAGAACATTATGATACTGTATGATTCTTAATTAGTGACAATAACAACAGTGAAGTCTTTTGATATTTATTTACTTCTGTTGGTTTCATCTTCAAAAGCTTTGAAATTATAAAATTCCGAGCGTATCTACGATTGAACGATTGCTTCCACGAGGCTCTCAACATGGCGGCAGGCGAGCCAGCGGCTAGCATGTGGCATGCTAACAGCGCAAACAACGTCAACAGTGCTGCCAGTGTTAACAGTGTTGGAGCTTCGGAATTTAGCACCTTTTTAATGCCTTTTATGATGAATAAACAACACGAAAATGCAAAATACAAAGAATATTTCACATTAAAAGTTTCCATACAGGCAGCGATGCAAAGTTTTGATGTTTGTTTTTTTGCACAACTACCAGGATCCTGTTGACCCAGATCAAACCGCTGTAAAGACTAAACTACTGCGAGATATTTTATATTTTAGTGAGTTCCCTTTTGAGTGACTTTAAGTTCCCTCTGGTAGACAGTTACAGTCTATATGTCCGGGGCTTTTATTGTGAAGGGTAAGAACCTGAAGCAGTGGCCCGCGCTGCTGAAAGGAGTAATAAAGTTTGACGTCTTGGTTTGGACCAGAGGCTCCGTGTTGTCGCTGCACTGTATGTTTTGAATTTGTCCGTTCTATAAAAACGTGATTGATGTCTTTTATTCGTGGTGCGAAAGCTCTGAAAAATGCGTCACTTTTTTCTCCTGCGTAATGTTTGCCGTCTGCATGTTAAAAGTATTCGTGTCAAAAACTGTAAAAATAAATGTGTATTGACGTGTGAATTAACAGCACGGAAAGAAATGCCACTGGTGAGTAAAAAGGTCTTTAGACTCACCAGATACCGGCTGCAGCGAATGTTACGATTTATAAACTAATATTTACTCAATATAAAAAGGTTGCAGATCATTTTTAAATATTCTAAATATTAGAAGAGTCTTCGTAGAGCTTTCCCTCGTCCAGCTGTCAGTTTCGTAGAAGCTCCTCGGACACTTTCATCACTATGTTGTACTTTTGGCACGAGGCGGCAGCAAGACAGGTGGCAAGTTATTTAAATAATTAGTAATAATATCATCAGCTCACACCCTCACACACACACACACACACACACACGCAACATGGCAACACATGTTGAGCAGTGCTCACGGGGTGTCAGTGTATCCCAGCATGCAGTGTGGCTGTCTAAAATAGGCGCCCCTGCACAGCTGGGGCTGCAGGAATGGAGGGAGAAGCCGCCGACCGGCTCGATCCTGTTTGCAAAAATCACCGAGAGCCGGCTTTGTGCGGGTGTCACGCTCCACGTGGCTCATGCAGAGCCGGCGGTTCGAGCCCCCCCGCCGGCGATCAAGGCCGGCCGTTCGGCTCGCTGATCAAGTGCAGGAGTCGCCCTTCATCGTGGGGCAACAATGTTGCACCTGTGCGGCGGTTACAGAGCCTTCATTTGATCTGCAAGGAGGCTTTTATGAATCACTGAAGACGGCAGAGGAAATCTTGTGGAGGAATGAATTTACTTGTCGTCAAGTGAGAGATGTGGGCGCACTGGGAGGCAGTGCACACTTTAACTTTCAACGGGTGGATGCCCAACTTTTAAATACATTTTAGAAATAAGAACTTCGATTGATTACGCTTTGAAAATAAATCGATGAGTTATGGAGAAGGAACAAATATTTAAGAAAATCTGTTTGGTAATTTCCTGTTATTGAAGCTAAAACGTCGGTATTTTCCCTCCGTTGTCCTATTTTTCATTCCCAGTGTTCCCACTCTGAACGGAACTGTACTGTTCCGCTTTATTGATTTAAGGCACAGAGTCCAGGAGGGGAACAGAACTTTTTTTTCTTTTTGACACTTAACATTTTCCACTTCAGATGTTTCATAATTTAGCGGAGGACTTCAACAAAAGGAGACGTTTTGTTTGAGTTAAAGAAATTACAACCGAACAATTAAAATAAATCTTGAGTTGAACTTCCATTAACCTCGGCTTGGTTTGGGTTTCAGCTCTCCGGAGCCCGAGGACGGAGGCCCTTCATTTGATTTATATCATCCTCCTCTTTCCCTGAACTGGAAGTCAGGGGAAAATTACATAGTTTCACCAAGAAATACTGCAGATTAAACCCCATCCCCTTTTTCTGATGGAGGGACATCTTCCCTCCCTGCTTCAAAACTTCCATTAGTTCGTGCTGTAAATCTCCCGACAACAGATTAGATCAGCAGCGGCTGGATGGATTGTTGTTTTCGTGGCTTTTGCCCTTTTCAATGAACAAAAAACAAAATGTAGCAGCCCAAAGTCTTCATCTGTAGATTCTGAACTCTCCTTCAGTAAAATAAAGATCTGAAACACCTTTTCTGTGGAGCTTCCTCAAGTGATTTAGTACCGACGGTTGAGAACAGGACATTTACTTGAATTTAAAGCCACGGTAAATTTCGAACACATTAACCTGCTGTGTATTAATATATGTATATAGGAGAGTGACGTAAGTTTGAAGTGAAACTAATTGATATCCTATAAAAATATAAATCACCAAGAGGTTGCAACAGATAAGAGCTTCTCTTCCCTCCGAGCGAGATGCTGGAGATTCGGTTTGCACAAAGAATATTGGAGCTGAAAGGAAGAACCACGGAAACACTCGATGACGACGAGCCTCTCAGACACGGCACACAACGCATGTTGTGAAACAGTCACAACATGCATCTATTGGTTTTGTGTACATGGACATGAATTGTCATTTTTTTGTGTCTCTGATTGGCTTCGTTGGGTTGAGGCAACTCAACCACCAACAGATGGGTTGAGGCAACTCAACACCAACAGTTGGGTTGAGGCAACTCAACCACCAACAGATGGGTTGAGGCAACTTCAACACCAACAGTTGGGTTGAGGCAACTCAACCACCAACAGTTGGGTTGACGCAACTCAACCACCAACAGATGGGTTGAGGCAACTTCAACACCAACAGTTGGGTTGAGGCAACTCAACCACCAACAGATGGGTTGAGGCAACTTCAACACCAACAGTTGGGTTGAGGCAACTCAACCACCAACAGTTGGGTTGAGGCAACTCAACCAACAACAGTTGGGTTGAGGCAATTTTAACACCAACCGTTGGGTTGAGGCAACTCAACCACCAACAGTTGGGTTGACGCAACTTCAACACCAACAGTTGGGTTGAGGCAACTCAACCACCAACAGTTGGGTTGAGGCAACTCAACCAACAACAGTTGGGTTGAGGCAACTCAACCACCACCATAAAACCACAACGCGGTGTTGAACACTTGCCATCTGGTTTCTGGTTTAAAGTCCATGTCGCCTCCCAAAAATCATCTTTTTGGATGTTATAAAGTACGTCACTTGTTCTGTTTGTTGCTTAGTCCGGCGGATGTTTTTAATTGGTGTGTCCACCACCAATAAGGCTCCTAATTGGCTTTCCATTTGGCTTTATGTTCGTCCTGAGCGGCACGGAACGAAGAAAACACGACAAAAGACAATTCTCAAACTGCCATGACACTGGGCGACGACATGTACAACTGGATTGCTTCACGATTGTAAAGCAGAGCAACGACTTGGATGAAGAGGAAGACACTGGAGACGAGGGGAGGTGGAAGGAAAGGTCTTTTACTGGGCACAGAAGGTCATACACAAGGGGGTCAGGCCGTAATCACAAATAAGCCCAACAGGGAGCAGGCAAAGATCCAAAAACCACAAGTAAGAGAGAGTCATAAACCATAGTCATAAACCATAGAAGCTAAACAGAGAAAATACTGCCGGAGACTGATGAACTCACTGGGGAGGACAAAGACAATCTGGCACCGGAACAGGGAAAGCAGGGAGTGTACATGTGTGGGGTTGACAGAGGGGAAACCCAGGGGCAGGTGATGGAACGCAGGTGTAGCGAACGACCAATCAGGAGACACTCACCTGGGACTAACGGGACGTTACAGATTATAAAGTAGCCAGTTAAAAGGCTCATTTTAAACCCATATGAACCAAATCACCATCAAACGATAGCCGGTGGGCTCCAGAAAGACCCACAGACAGAAACCAGAAGGCTTCTGATGCAAACATCTGGCAGAATCTGTTTTTAAATGCATCCACGTGACTGAGCAACACTCAGAACAGTGACATACTTTAAAATATAAAAATAATAACTCTGTGCTTTTTATGTTGGTTTTTATGTTGCTTCAACCTCACTCTGTGCTTTTTATGTTGCTTCAACCTAACTTGGTGCTTTTTTTGTTGTTGCTTCAACCTAACTTGGGACGTTTCTCAATACCAAGTACGCTAAGTCCAGACTTGTTAACTTTTGGAGTTTGGACTTGGGAGTTTGGACTTGGGAGTCCAGACTCTCAAGGACGGGAGGACACAGGACGTCTTTCTGCAATTGGAACAGCAGCTGACTTGATGACGTCACCACCTCAGCTGTTGTTGTCATGAGTTACTCTGATTCTTCACTGTAAAGTATTTTTAAAGTCAAACAAAATATGACAACCCTGCTTTTTTTGCACTGGTTTCACAGACATACACATATCATTGTATATATATATATATATATATATATATATATATATATATATATATATATATATATATATATATATATATATATTGTGTGCATAAATAAATAAATAAATAAATATATATATATATATATATACACACAGATACACATATCCTTGTATATATATATTGTGTTTATAAATATGTATTTTATATACTTATATATTTATATAGATAGACATATAATTGCAAACAATTTGGTCAAAAGTAATAAGACTGTAGTTCAAAGTAAAAGTTAAATTAAAATCTTAAGTTATAAATCGTAACCTTTCCCTCAGTCAAACTGATTTAATGTGACTGAATAAATAATAAAGATTGCTTGTTAGATCCTCAAAGTCGATTTATATCTCATGTTTAACCCTTCGAGATTTTCGAGCGCGGATCCGCGCTATACGATACTGACGTTTTGAAAATATTCACTCCATCGCGATAATTCTGCACAGAAATATGGTTCCACGTCTCCAAGATTCAGTAGAACTTCCGCTTCCTCTGCCTTGTGTCCGCGAGATCATATGAGATTCACACAGCAAGCTAGAGCATTCTACACACTCAGACGTGTCATATGATGCGTACACAGCTTCACTGGGAGAGCAGGCAGGGAGGCTGAGCGAAACTATACTGGAGAAGGCGCAGCTTCAACCATAAATAGAGCCTGAAAGAGTCGATCCCTGAGATGAACAGGACAACGCCAAGCAAAGGGATCCATTGGAAGATGGGTAAGTGTATTTACTGAACTTTGCAATAGCATATTTACGTTAGTAACGGGACCTGTAGCCAGTTAGAGCTGCTAACACGAAGCTAACGGTAGCGAGCTAACGATCGCTAACGGGGTTATATATGTCTATAGCAGGGGTGTCAAACATACGGCCCGCGGGCCGGATCCGGCCCGCCAGGGGGTCCAGTCCGGCCCGCAGGATAATTGTAAAAATGTGAGAAAAAAAAAAAATGCAAAAAAAAAATTGAAAAAAAAAAAAAAACCTCAGTATGGATTTGAACCACTGATCCTCTGATTGTAAGACATGCACGGTAACCATTGAGCCACAGACACAATTAATCACAGTACTGACTTTACTAAAAATAACTGCAAGGGTATCTGCAGAGGAGAGCCCAGGCAGGTAAACAGTGGGCTGATGTCTGAATTGTTGGTCTTTATGTTTCTAGTTTATTGAAGAAAGACCTTAAAACAGGGTTTATCATCCAAAAAGCTTCACCAATGATTTAAACAGAGAGTAATATTGTCATTATGTATGCGTTATTATGCTATGATTTTACTGGTACGGCCCACTTGAGGTCAAAATGGGCTGCATGCCCCTTAACTAAAATGAGTTTGACACCCCTGGTCTACAGGCTGACTATAAGACTGAACGATGGGTGTTCAAATATTGTCACGATCCCCGTTAACTTTCTTTCAGTGAACGTAGTACGCTTAGTGGTTTTATATCTCTGTTAATCGTTACTGCCGTATTGTTTACCTCATGTTAGCTCCTAACACGGAGCGAGCGAGCTAACGGTAGCTAACGGGGTTATATATTGCTACAGGGTGGATAAAAAACTGAACGGTGGGTATTCACATATTGTCACGATCCCCGTTAACTTTCGGTCAGTGAACGTAGTACGCCTAGTAGTGTTGGATCTCTGTTATGTGTTTGTGAGACTGAAATGACCATGTTGTTAGGTTAGCTGCGCGCTAACCGGAAGTAGGGGTACAGTAGCTAAATGGGTACAGGGTGGTTATGAGACTGAACGGGGCGTAATCAAATATGGTCACTATCCTGTTACTTTCTTTCAGTGAACTTATACTAACTATTAGTAATGTATTTTACAGAGAGGATTTGCAGCTGCCAGGGTCCAGAGGACAACATGCAGCATCGCTTTAGCAGCCTCCAGTCCATCTCTGCCAGATCATCATTGCAGGCCACAACGCCAGCCACAGCTCATCATCTCACCATATAATAATAAATTTGATTTTAGACATTTATTTACATGTTTCTACCATTTTTGTATTCATATATTTCACTGCTTTTGTGAACCTAAGACCTTTGGTAAACTAATTTCAAGCACCAAAACAGTTCGACCTCCTGAGTAAAGCTATGTTTTCACAAGAAATATGAAGATTTTCCAAAATCTAGATTACATTTTTCAGCTTTAGAGTAATATTTCTCTTTACACTTTTGCCTTATGACAATGGTGCCTCATTATATGGAGAGCTGAGATTGTTCTGCAATTTTAGATTTAAAACACATGGGTATCTATCATATGCAAGTGACTTTAAAAAGTGAATTTAAGAAATTATGTAAAATCAAGAAAATAACCCCCGACTCCAGAGGGTTAATCGATACGGAGACATCGGAGCCAGCGGATCATTTCAAAAAGTCCAGCCGAGATCAAGCTGCTGTCGGCGGGCAGCACAGCGCTGACGGCCCGGTGATGACGGGAATCACGGTCCCTCAGCAGGACCTCAACCCGTCGGCGTATCTTTTTAAATAAGATGAGTCTGGACAAACCGACCACAGATTTGATCCTTAAACAAATACTTCTCGCCTGAAAACGTCCTAAAATTATATTTTGTGACTCAACAACGGTAGTATTTATAGAATGTCAACTTTCAGTTGTGAGTTTTCTCATCCGCCATTGTTCCCCGTTTGCTGGTCCGAAATGCATTCTGGGATATTGGCTCTCTCGAGTACGCTCAAGTCTGCTCTGATGCATCCTGGGTAAAATGGGAGGATCAAGTCACATCCGGGCATTTTCACCGTGCTTGGCGAGAAGCGGACTTTTGAATTGGAACAGAACTTGGGCCGCGACTGATGACGTTCCACGAGAACACGAGTACAGAGAAGAACGCTGATTGAGAAACGGCCTTGGTGTTTTTTATGTTGCTTCAACCTAATTTGCTGTTTTTATGTTGCTTCAACCTAACTCTGTGCTTTTTTTGTTGCTTCAACCTAACGTGGTGGTTTTTATGTTGCCTAAACCTTTTTTTAGCGTGACACTGTCCCTTAAAAACGTGACACAAAAAGAAAGAAAAAACAGACGATACGTTTCTCTGTACGTGAAATCAATAGATTGCATTTTGTGACTATTTCCTATACTGCCGTGGGACTGTGTTGTATTTTCACATAAATAGCAGTGGAGCGTTTATACATCGACATGAATGCAACATGTATTTCTGGTCACCACATCGCACAACGAGCAGCGAGAGAAGATAAAGACCTCGGCTCCACGAAGCCATCAGCACCGACTCCCTGAATGTTGTTCTCTGCTAACGCTCTGACACACCAGCGAACACAGTCACTCATGCTTTACTCTGCCTTCTTAAATTAGAGAGCAACTGCGATGACATGAGCCCATCCTCGTGTGTGTGTGTGTGTGTGTGTGTGTATGTGTGTGTGTGTCTCCTTCTGTGTTGTGCGTCGGCATGCGAGCGTTTCTATGTTTCGACACCGAGCTGCCACTTTGGCCTCCGGGGCTGAAACTCGAACCGGCAGCGAGCCGAGTTTACATCAGCGCGCAGCAATCACGGCAGCCGGCCCCCCGACTGCGTCGCCGGGCCCTCGCTGCGTAAACACGGCTGATTTAAGAGCCGACGGGGACGCGCATGAAGAAAGGTGGAGCAACCGCGCTTTGCATTTGCCCTTTAGACATGTGGCTGGCCGAGTCCAGAGTGACATTTGTTTGGAGCTCCTCTTCCAAATGAGCAGCGGGAAATAACAGTTTGAACTGTTGTGTTAACGCTCGCAATGAGAGTCTCTCTCTCTCTCTCTCTCTCTCTCTCTCTGTGTGAACAGGTTTGAGTTCTGATCACCACCAATATGACTATGGAATGACTCTTCATTGACATTAATTACCAATAGATTGACTATTTATATACTACAACAAAATGAATATGAATTAAGATTCATCCTGTTAGAAGAATACAACTTAAAAGTAAATTAACTGTTAAAAAAAAGAAGAAAGAAAATCCCAGCCATCGGCTCAGAGCTTTTTTTTCACAGATTTTTCGGAAATGAGGAAGTGAGTTTTAAAAAGCTCAAATGCTTTTATATCATCATCCACGCGCTGACGGAGACACAACGCTCATGGTGTGAGCAAGATTCAGGTCAAAATTGCTAATCTTTCTATTTCTGAACCGAAAAACATGATTTTTGGACTGGAAAGGCTTGAAAAAATGTCATTGCTTGTGTTTATTGTGATTATTATTGCAGATTTAGATGCTTGAGGTCTTAATCTTTCTAAAGAGGTGCAGTATTACTCTGTGGCATGACGGGAAGGCATCGGAAATACAATTTTAAAAAAACCGGGGAGCGATCGAGGAGTCATTCTTTTGATCAAACTTTTGATCATATTTATGCAGAAAATAAATAATAAATAATATTTTTTAAAGGCAAGGAGTTGCTGATTCTTTAGAGATCAAGGACAATAGGGGCTGGTATTCATATCAAGGTCATATGAGCTGTAGAACACCTGAAGAAGCCCTAGGGTCCACTGATCAGGGGACCCTAATAAATGCTGTTTCCGTCGGTCGTCGACCAAAACATTTGACATTTCGGTGTTCTTCTCCAACGTGACGCTTGCTTCGACCCTCGGCACAGATTCCTGACTTTAATCTCCCGCACCTGATCGTCGTGCCGATCCGGTTCCTTTGTTGACTCTGGAAACCGTTGCCTGGACCGAACCTCCAGACGATGCATCATTAATAATCCCTGCTGCTGCGGCGCAGCTCCTCTTACCTCCTGCAGCCATGGAAGACTTTGTGTACTTTGCTCTTGCCAAAAACTGTGTGTGTGTGTGTGTGTGTGTGTGTGTGTGTGTGTGTGTGTGTGTGTGTGTGTGTGTGTGTGTGTGTGTGTGTGTGTGTGTGTGTGTGTGTGAGGCACAGGTGCAGTTGAAGATGTCGTAACCCGCATGCAGTTGCGTTTCAACACATTTTTGTCAGAGATGCAAATGGAGCCGTAAATCAACATTTCCTGGACCTCCTTTGTGTCTCTCTGATCAAAACAAACGCACCTTTGCACCTTTTCTATGAGTACAATAACAACACCTGTAGCGGTGCTGATGCAACTCCTGCTCCCGTTGCAAAACAGCTGATCCGGTTCCTGCCAAGACTTCACCGTCTCAGATGAACTGGATTCACTGTGCGGCTAATTTAGCGACGCACATCTGGTGCTAAGATCCAGTGACTTTTGTACAGTGCAGTGAAGCTAGGCTTGTATATTGTGGTTTTTCTTTATTTTTAATGTTTTTAATTTTAAATTAAAATAAAATTTTGCCAGAATAATCTCATTTGACATTTTTAATCTCATACACCGAGGGGGTCCTGGCCAAGATGACGGCATAAAAACAGTTCCACACAAGCACCGAATGAAAAACACAAATCACAGACTTAAAAAAGAGCAAAGGTGAAAAACAACATTACAGTTTCACACAAGCACGGAATAAAAAGAACAAAAGAGGAAAACCAACATTAAACCATGAGAACAATCCCATTAAAATGACGACAGACTTACAAACAAACCAGAAAGCCTCAACTGAAAACATCTAGTACTTAAACGAACCTCCGACTAAAGAAAGCAGAATGGAATGCCCCCCGAGACGCATTTTAAATCATAAACCGTCCGTAAAAGGCAACGCAAACTATATTTCCCTGTATTTTAACAAACTATCGTAATGTTAAACCTGTTTTAACATGTACATTGTAAAATTATCTTCTGCACAAAAGTTAAAAATGACTAAACAATGTGTGTTATTGTGTTTACACTTGACAAAGAAACATCATCTTGTCACGTCAGCCATGTTTTCCTTCAAAACAGAACAAATCAGGAAATCAACACATAAAGTCAAATTAAACAACAATGATTTTCTTGGTCTGTTGTCCCGTCATAATCCCATACATTCTTGACAAACACAAAACAAAAACAAAAATAAATCTAATCAAAGGAATAAAACACATGAGGGAGAAGTTTAAAATTGCACATTTGTGTTTCATGCTTGCCGTTGATGGTGATTCAGGAAGCTTGGAGATGAGATTGATATTGCAACCTCAGAGCTCATTTAAAAAAGTATTAATATTGATTTTTTTTTTTTTTTACATCTGTTTATTTGTGATTGTTGGAAAAATCTATTGCAAAATAAACCTTCTTTGTGGTGTTGACTACCACGGCTCCGGCTCCGGCATATACGCCGATGTGTGGACATGAAGACAACAGTCGGGGAAACATCCACGGACCAAATCCAAGTCATCTAATACAGTGAGAGGATCAAATCATTATAAACGACCTCATATGTGTTTCTGATATCTTAATTCAAGCCATAAGGTATTGTCATTTTTCAGGAGAGTTGAACCTGTCGGGTTGCATCACCGTTTCTCCTTTGCACCCTAAAACAGACCACGCCCCCAACGTGTCCAAATACAACGGTTCTTATGATAGCTTTTGAAAAGTTACTCCTATACGAGGTTACAAAGACATAAAGAAGTTCTTCTCTCTCCTGTGTGATTTATACGCTGCGTTTATACTTCAAGATCACATACGATAAGAAAGAGTGATATATCTAGGAATTATGCCACGTATACTACAGCTTTGTGTTGGAACTGCTGGATGAGACCAGCCTGCTCACAACAGACGTGCTCTCACTCGGCCGAGAAAAAAAAAAAAATCTAAATTAGGGGATCATTTAAAACGGGATGCGTTTTAGAAAACGAGTGCATTGACTTGATTTACAGGCGACATCAGAGGCAAACTGATGATTTTTGGAGGGAAATGAGCAGTCGGAGGGCAATGTGAAAGTGAGTGGCTTCAGCACTCGTCCATCGTTCATCACGGTCGGGCTGCAGTCACAGAAACTGTCTCCGCTCGCATTTAGCAACACAATTTACCTTCGCCGCTTTGCATGCGGAGTCCATTTGTCACTTTAATCCGGGCGCCGCGCGTCCGTCTTCCCTCAGTCGGTTTAATGCCGAGGCCGTCCGTCAACTCCCGGCTGCATTAGAGCTCTAACGAGGATTCACTAAGATGCATGAGCGCACGTGCACAGCATGCACAAACACACACATATTGACCATTTCACACATTACTTGTGTGCACTCACAGACAAACATATACATAAACACTGACGCGCCCAGGAGACACACTCATAACTCTTATCTAATGCAACAACAGTGGAGATGCATTCGCCATTACCTTCGTCTTCCAGCAAAATGGCCTCCTATACATAATTATTAGTGTATTTTCCCTGCATTAATAATAGTGATGAGTTCATGCATACCCATTACAGCGACACCAGACAGTCTGGATGCTTAATACAAACTTTAGCACACAACAACAGCATCATGCCAAGTGAACAAGAGGTTCACTGCAGCTGAGAGTCCACATACTGCTGCTGCAACCAATACTGCTGCTGCAACCAATACTGATGCTGCAACCAATACTGCTGCAACAAATACTGCTGCTGCAACCAATACTGCTGCAACCAATACTGCTGCTGCAACCAATACTGCTGCTGCAACCAATACTGCTGCAACAAATACTGCTGCTGCAACCAATACTGCTGCTGCAACAAAGTACAACGGCAGTTTGTGAAATAGTCATGAAATGCAATTTATTGGTGTCATGCAACTAAACCACTAACAGTTATGTTTAGGCAACTAAACCACCAACAGTTAGGTTTAGGCAACTAAACCATCAACAGTTTTAGGTTTAGGCAACTAAACCACCAACAGTTAGGTTGAGACAACTAAACCACCAACAGTTAGGTTTAGGCAACTAAACCACCAACAGTTAGGTTTAGGCAACTAAACCACCAACAGTTGGGTTTAGGCAACTAAACCACCAACAGTTGGGTTTAGGCAACTCAACCACCAACAGTTATGTTTAGACAACTAAACCACCAACAGTTAGGTTGAGACAACTAAACCACCAACAGTTAGGTTGAGACAACTAAACCACCAACAGTTATGTTGAGGCAACTAAACCACCAACAGTTAGGTTGAGGCAACTAAACCACCAACAGTTGTGTTTAGACAACTAAACCACCAACAGTTAGGTTGAGACAACTAAACCACCAACAGTTAGGTTGAGACAACTAAACCACCAACAGTTAGGTTGAGGCAACTAAACCACCAACAGTTATGTTTAGACAACTAAACCACCAACAGTTAGGTTGAGACAACTAAACCACCAACAGTTAGGTTGAGACAACTAAACCACCAACAGTTATGTTGAGGCAACTAAACCACCAACAGTTAGGTTTAGGCAACTCAACCACCAACAGTTATGTTTAGACAACTAAACCACCAACAGTTAGGTTGAGACAACTAAACCACCAACAGTTATGTTGAGACAACTAAACCACCAACAGTTATGTTGAGGCAACTAAACCACCAACAGTTAGGTTGAGGCAACTAAACCACCAACAGTTATGTTGAGGCAACTAAACCACCAACAGTTAGGTTTAGGCAACTAAACCACCAACAGTTAGGTTGAGACAACTAAACCACCAACAGTTAGGTTTAGGCAACTAAACCACCAACAGTTAGGTTTAGGCAACTAAACCACCAACAGTTGGGTTTAGGCAACTAAACCACCAACAGTTGGGTTTAGGCAACTAAACCACCAACAGTTAGGTTGAGACAACTAAACCACCAACAGTTATGTTGAGACAACTAAACCACCAACAGTTAGGTTGAGACAACTAAACCACCAACAGTTATGTTTAGGCAACTAAACCACCAACAGTTATGTTGAGACAACTAAACCACCAACAGTTATGTTGAGGCAACTCAACCACCAACAGTTATGTTTAGACAACTAAACCACCAACAGTTATGTTGAGGCAACTAAACCACCAACAGTTAGGTTGAGGCAACTAAACCACCAACAGTTATGTTGAGGCAACTAAACCACCAACAGTTATGTTGAGACAACTAAACCACCAACAGTTATGTTGAGGCAACTAAACCAACGGTTGTCACCGTTAGCTGTAGGCAATCAAAATGCTCCCGATCCCGTATAAAACACCGTAAACATGAAGTCATATCTTTGATGAGAAATAAACCCATATGAATGATTTGTGAGGCCCTTTTTTAAACCAGAGGAAAAATATATCCAAGTTTGCAAAATGGTTTTCTTTTCCTAAGTAAACACACAGAAGAGGAGCGACAGTGAAGTTAACCTTTGAAACAACGTCTGAATCGTCTCACATCTGTAAATGTGGACGTGGAGGAGCAGCCAGGCCGCTGTCTGCCGTGGAGGATCCGGGTCAGGCTGCTCCGCTGGTGACGCCGTCTCCCTCTCTTTGATTTCCTGTCTGGGACGAGGAGGCGCTGATGATTTCCACCGGCCTCCCGGTCGTATAAATCAACCGGGAAGCCCAGACGCCGGCACTAGCACCAGACTAGCGCCAGGAGCGGTCACAGCGCTGGAAGGCCGCGCGACCCGGGGGCTGAAGGATGATGCCGTAAATCCAACGGCAAGTAAACTCAGCTTTTAATCGAGCTCGAGTTGCTCTATTTCGCACCAGTTTGGGGCTCAAAGGGATTGAAACACGACGTCTGATCCTGGGCTTCACATGAAGACTTTAAAGAGCAGCGGCGTGTCCCTTTAAGAGTTTCTTAGATGTGTTGGTGCTCGCTTTGATCGAGGGCCTTTTTGGGGCAGGTGCAGCAAGTGGGGCCCGGGCTGGAACAGCTGCGATGGGATCAAGGGAGGAGAGGGAGGGAGGGAGGGAGAGAGAGAGAGAGAGAGAGAGAGAGAGAGAGGAGTTTCTTCTGAGCTGCTGCCATGTCATGTACATCTCTCATAAATCTCTCTCCCACAGAGACAGACAGAGAGAGAGAGAGAGAAGCTAGCGTTTGCATTTCATTCGCTCTCCGTCTCCACGTCCTCAGAGCTGTTTATTTTCAGCCCTCAACATACTCCAAAGGCCTGAGAAGTAATTATTTCATAGAGTTACACCTCTGCTGTCACAGATGACCACAGTTGGCCGACACTTGAAAGCCGGAGGCCGGCGGCATGTCGGCCTCCTGCCGATGCCGATCAATTCATCACTATTAGCAAAAGATCTGCCCTTAATATACCAATGATCTTATACATCTTGAGTTTGATGGTTTCTTTTTTTTGCGCATGAATCGGACCCTCAACATGTTGTCTTTAAATTTAAAGTATTTGTCCTCTTATTCCCAATTTATTTGACTCAATAAATCAAAGAACATTACGTGGGCACTTTGTATTTTTACTAATCAGGGTTTTTGTAATATTTAAGAAGAGATATGTCAAGTTCACACTTATTATGACCGTAACAACTGGTACATTATATTATAATATGATATATTCAGTTCACCAAATGTGTGAAATACATAAAATACAACTTAAACAACAAAAAATAACAGCTCCACGACATGTAACACATCTGTCAAAATAACTTTTGCCTTATAATATATATATTATATATATATATATATATATATATATATATATATAAAAATATATATATAAGGGAAAAGTTAATAATAATGCTAAAATTTGTGTGCGTGTGTGTATGTATGTGTATGTGTGTGTATATATGTATATATTATGTGCATGTATGTATGTGTATGTGTGTGAGTGTACGTGTATATATGTGTAAATGTATATATGACAATGTGTATGTGCGTATACATACTGTATGTATGTGTATATGCGGGTATACACCTATATATTGCAATTTTTCCTTTATTTGTATGATTATGTGCATGTGTTTCTTTATATACATGTATTGTGCACATCTTTTCTTTATATGCAGAAAATCAATAAAAATGTGATCACAAAAAATAATAATGCTAAAAGTTCATGTCCACCTGTTGGACGGCCACATCAACAGGCTGTCGGAGGTCAAACCCAACACACACTGCAGTTAAACGTTGTTTTTTATGATGTCTTCTTGCTTCTGTAATGGGCGCATGTCAGGATGAGGTCACTGTGGGAGGTGAAAAACAGAAAATAAGTCACATTTATCTAACTTTAGTTTCGGATTCTTCAAAATTAATAATCCAATACGGGGTGCAGGAAGGCCCCGATAAGCATTGTTGGTCTTAAATTGAAGTGCTTTTCTGAAAACAAACACATTATTAGGGAAACTTGTGTTTCCACACAATTGTTTTCATAATAAAATAGAGAAGAAGAAAAAAATGGATTTCAAAAGAATGAAAACCACCTTTAAGGGCTAGAAGTCCCCGTCCTCAGTGTGCTTAAAATCATCTGTCAGTGATGCTGAATAATAACTTAAAGGAGCCGTGTGCGTTCCCGTGGACGTGTTTCCTCTTCTTCCTCTTCTTCCTCTTCTTCCTCTTCTTCCTCTTTTAGCGCCTTCCAGGTTGTTTTAGAGCGACGTGAAGTTGTGCTGATTTACACTCTTGCAGATAAAAGCCTGTCGTAGCCATCCATCTTAAAATCACATGCCTCCACAGAGCAGCTGTGTGTGTGTGTGTGTGTGTGTGTGTGTGTGTGTGTGTGTGTGTGTGTGTGTGTGGACTCCTGTGGAAATACATACATGCACTCCAATATACTGTAATGCTATAAATTGTGTGTATACACTGCGTGTGCACACAAAGGTCCCTTCAGTGCCGCTCGTCAGGGAATGTTCCCCCGGATCATAAAGCGGAGACACAAGGGCGCATAGTCCGGGTCCATCATGATGTTCAGGAGTTATAAATAGAGGAAACGCTAATAAACATTTATGGAGCGGGGCCGTAAATCGCCCGCAGTGTAAAACGCCTGGCAATACGTTCCGTTATCCCCTCAAAGTCATCCGAGTGCCCTTTGCCGCGGCGGCCGTTACTCATCCGTCAACCGCCCGCCGCGATCTCGACCCCGCGCTCCCATTGGCCGCGTTCTCGACCCCGCGCTCCCATTGGCCGCGATCTCGACCCCGCGCTCCCATTGGCCGCGATCTCGACCCCGCGCTCCCATTGGCCGCGATCTCGACCCCGCGCTCCCATTGGCCGCGATCTCGACCCCGCGCTCCCATTGGCCGCGATCTCGACCCCGCGCTCCCATTGGCCGCGATCTCGACCCCGCGCTCCCATTGGCCGTGGGGAATGGTTGGTTGAAGTTGGTTGAAGTTAGTTATCGATTATATTCACCGTGACGGGAAGGAATGTGGAGCTAAAGAAGTCTTTTATTTTGAAAATAATTACACAGTCCATGTGATGGACAATCACTGGTGGTGGTTTTATTATAAGCAAACGTCTCTTTGCATGTTTAGGTGCAGTTATTGTTTTATAGTCCAAAAGCAGACCTTCCACCCAGGAGATTGCTGTTCAGTATTTAACGAGTTGGGATAATATTATTCATCAAAACTCCAAAGATTTCCACTCGTAATCTTTATTATCAAACACCTTTTCATGACTGAACAAATGATTCACGACGTCATGATTGATGACAACATATTGGTATTATTGTTTGATAAAATACAATATTGCTGTTAAAGGAACAGACGGATTAAACATACATATTTTTATAATGTATACTATTTCTTTAATATATTGCTCTAACGTTTTATAATTTAGTGTGTGTGTGTGTGTGTATACCTGAATAAATATATGTATATATGTATTTATATATAATATATGCATACAACTGATATAGAACGTCTTTTCTAGATCCCATTTGCTTCCCTGTCCTCTACGTTGAGGCAGGAGCAAAGGATGATGGGATTGTTCTGTGGTCGCTGCAGCGGCCCTGAGCAGTGATGGAGTGTGTTATGTTTTAAAAGCTAATTAGCGTCAGTAGCAGTATCAGGAGCCATCAATCTCAGGCTCAGTAAATAACCAAAATGGACCAAATAACCAAGTTTGGCTGATGATGGTGGATGTAGCCTTTGTTGCTAATGGTGGTCATTAACCTCTCAATGGCTAAATAATAGCATCTTAATTAATTCGTTTCAAAGGGAAAGTTTGTAGTAGAATTTAATTATATTAATGGGAGGGGGGAGAGGCCACAAGGTGCACAGCAAGAGGGTTGCAAACGTGTGCACGGACGTTAAATCTGATGTGATTACACTGGTCGCGGCGTGTGCACGCGTGTAGCCACATATGAGACTGTGTGCACACACACACACACACACACACACACACACACACACACACACACACACACACAAAACCCTCTTTAGACTGACGTCCATGTCAGAAGTTAAGACTTTTATTATACAGAAATATAATATTGCCAAGTGAGAGTTTTCCTGTAATGATTTCTGCCTCCTTTAATAACAGTGACCTTTGACCTTTGACTTCTAATAAGGCCCACTCTTGAGTTCATTTCTCCGAAGGAAGATAAGATGTATATACTGGTGTTTGTAACTGCAACTGTCTATAAACAACTTATCGTAGTTTTACTGTAGCGGCAAAACATTGCTCTCGTGTCAACACACGGAGGTATTGGTGATTAAAAATACAAACATATAATGATGCGCCTCATGTTCTCATGTTCTCTAAAGCTCGTTTGTGATAAACTGTTTAAAATCCAAGTCCCTTAAAGAGCCAGTGTGCAGCGTGCCAGGTGGCCTGTTAGCAGAAGTGGATTATAATGTTCATATCTATTCTTTTGTATAAGCACCTGAAACTAAAAGCATTGCATTTTTGTTAGCTTAGCATGAGCGCTTCATTCATATGCAGGCTGGTCTTCTTCCCAGAGGCCACCATGTTTCTGCAGCAGCCAAGAACGGACCTCCAGAGAGAGACTTTCACGTTCTGGTTCTCTACACGCTCGTGAAACCGTTTTATTACAGCACGGATGGCCTCTGAGTGTTGTTATTGCACGTAAAGATTATTTAGAAATTGTTGCGTCATTCATTCACAAAATGGTGAAACCGGTTTGGAGGTTCCGTTTCTGGAAATCTGCAACCGCGATGCTAGCTGCACTCAAATCCTGCATGCTGGCCCTTTAAGTGCATGATTTTGGGGGTTGGCTGTGTGCAAATTGTGCAACATGAATTCATTTAGATGTTACGTCTTGCGGGTAATTTATCTTCATATCTGGTTCGGATGATATTTTACGAAAAAAGTTGTAAAATAAATTGTGCAACTTTGCTTTCCGCTCATTGCATGTATTCAGTCTTTTCAAGATAAATTTCCGTCTTCAAGGGAAAACGACTTTGTTAGGTTGAGGCAACAAAATCTATGGAGGAAAAGATGGTACCGTAAACTAGGGTGACCAAATCTGGTCACCCTAGTTTACAGTACCAAAAAGAGGACACTTCGGGGGGGTGGATGGAGGAGAGAGAGAGAGGAGGACACCTCGTCGCGGGGGGGGGGGGGGGGGGGGGGGTAGCAGCAGCACATAGCATGCCGTGAACTTACATTTACGTTGAGATCGGTCGACCAATGACAGTTCTCTCTACAGTCAGAGTTTGCGCAAGAAGGTGGAACGTGAGGGAGATACCATTTCCAAAACTTGTAAGGGGGTAATAACTATTTTCCCGCACGTAGCAAAATCCCGGACGTTTTTGGAATCCCTGCCGGACGCTTTTTTTAGGTCTCGAAAAGAGGACATGTCCGGGAAAAAGAGGACGTCTGGTCACCCTATGTAAACGTCGGGTTATAAGCCGCTACTACCTTCGGTGGTTGTGCCAGCTAGCTCCCCGCTGTAGCCAGCTAGCGCTGCTGCTAGCTCCCCGCTAGCTCCCCGACAACCACCGAAGGGAGCGGGACCAGCCCCGGCTCCACGCCCGACTCGAGCAGAGGGGACACGGGCAGTAGCAGCAGCAGCGGGGAGCTAGCAGCAGCGCTAGCTGGCTACAACGGGGAGCTAGCAGCAGCGCTAGCTGGCTACAACGGGGAGCTAGCAGCAGCGCTAGCTGGCTACAACGGGGAGCTAGCAGCAGCGCTAGCTGGCTACAGCGGGGAGCTAGCTTGGACAACCACTGAAGGTAGTAACGGCTTGTAACCCGACTTTTACGGTAGTTTGGGTTGAAATAAGTGCCTGAAGGTCCACGACGAGGACTCCTGGGTGGAAGAGCGGTCTACCTTCCCTTCAGCCCGCCTTTCTGGCTGTGATACTTTCTGCTTCAAAATGATTTTGTGGGACACCGACGAATTTCATCGCATTAATTCTTCTCAGTTTTGGAGCGCTGGATGAGACCCGCCACAGTAACTGTGAAACAGCAGCCGTGTTGGGCCTCTTCGCTGCTCTAACATCCTCATCATCACTTGGCCTCAGATTAATTAAAGCCTGAATCTTAAATCTCAGAGCAGAACATTCTCTGACCGCCGCCTGCTGCTTTACTATTCCTGTCGCTCAGATAAAGACGTCCTCATTCAGTACGTTCAGCCTCGGTCCACACTGAACCGCACACATCCTGATTAACTCTCTATCTGTTTTTTCTTTATTAAATATCCTCTTCATCTTCTTCTGCTTAACTGCTTGTAGTCCTCCTCTTCTTTATCCTCCTCCTCTCTCCGGATATAAGGACAGCCAGATCTATCGCCAGGCCCTGCAGATATACTGAGACCAAATGAGAGCCTTTGATTTTCTAATACCATTAGACTATATATATACGTGTGTGTGTGTGTGTGTGTGTGTGTGGGGAGTGTGGAGATGCGATGGCGGACTCAATAACAGAAGAAGAGCTGAGATTTATTAGCGGGACACAAGTCCAAAATCAATCAGGTGATTGAATCAGGATATTATTGGTCGTAAATTAGAGAGTTGTTTATGTCGGAGCGAGGAGGACGAGGCTGAGTGCAGAGGAAGGAACAGCAAGGTAAGCTGGTTGCTGAGCTTATCTGATTCTTTATGTCACGACCAATCCATGCCCCCGGTAGTTAGCCTCGCTGGAATGCAGCGACTCGGACCATCTTTCATATTGACGGCAGCACTTTATCGTCCCGCTTCATCTCATCTGGGACGTCTCCGTCAGAGGAAGCCGAGCCGGCGTAATGGAATCAGGGCCGAACGAGCAAAACAAACAAACAAACGTGGAGGAAAATGAAAAATGGGCTTCTGAAATTAGCACGTAACTGAATGAAAGGTAAAATACTGCACTGGCTTGTTGCGCCTCGTGACGAGGAGCGGCTGTTCCGGCTGGTTTCATCCGGCAGTCGTAACAATTCCTACGGAAAGTAAAGCGCCATAAGATCTCTCACTACATGTCCTGTGTTATCCACGACTTCCTGGACGAGGACGTGTGGAGACAATCACCTCAACTGAAGGAGCTGCAAGACTTTGACTTCCTTTATTTGATGTGGACATCACAGTGACATCATGTATAACGTACATCGAGGCTTAATGAACCAGATGCACTGTGTATAATATGATAAGATGTGATAAAATAGAATAAAAAAGAGAATACATCCACAGATACATGCACAGATACACAAAGTAAAATGATGTGTTACACAGGTGTTTAGTGTGTGAACGATGTGGTTTTGCTCTTGAGCATTAGTTAAGACCTTTATTAAAAACATTACAATTGTGTTGTACTTTTTTAAATTGTGTTGTACCCGTCTGTCCATGGGAACGCAAATAATATTTCGTTGAAAAAAAGATGTAATACACAGCGTTGTGCCATCAGTGTCTGATTTAATATAGAATATATACAATTATCTTCATGAATTTACTCTTATATTTTATTGAATATTTATTAAATAACTATTTTTAAAGTATTTTTGAATGGATGCTACTTATTATATATATATATATATATATATATATATAGATATATATTTTTTTTTTTTAAATCTCCCGTGCCCCCTGGAGTGCCTTCATGTTCCCCCATTTGAGAACCACTGCTCTAGAGAACAGGTCTCACCTGCAGGATTATGTATCGTGCATCCTGATGATGTAACGACGCTCCTGTGTGTGTGTGTGTGTGTGTGTCTGCTAACAAACAAACATGTAAACACAACAGGACAACGCCACACAACCTGGACACTAGATTAGTGTTGATTTAGGACGAGAGGAGGCCTCCCTCTCCCGCGGCTGCAGAGCTTATATTCACGAGGCTCTTCTTTATGTCTCCGCTCGTCTCTTTTAGTAGATGCTGTTTCAACTGTGAACTGTGTTGGGAGGCGACGGACATTCATTCCTTTTCATGGGAAAATCGACGAAAACTCCCAAGCTGCATATCAGTGTGTGTGTGTGTGTGTGTGTGTGTGTGTGTGTGTGTGTGTGTGTGTGTGTGTGTCCCTTTGGTTATCATCGGTCTGCAAGCGAAGCAGTTGTTCTCCTGTTTGTAGATTCTGTGTCGGACCGTAAAGATATAATTTATTTTGCACTTTAAACATTTGAAATCACTCAACGTTCCGGTCCTTTACAGTTTATTACAAGGTTCCGCTCCATTGAAGAGGTTCCAGATGAAAGTAATTACTCTGGAGAGTAGAATAGCATTTAAAAAGTATATTTTTTTGTTGTTGTTTTTGCTGTGGGACACAAACAGTCTGAGGCCGATCACACACTGTCTCCAGAAGTCAACGTCTCCTCACACAGAACCGGCTCCGTCTTCCAGAAAAGCATCAAATATGATTCTTTTTTCATGTCAAAACACTCCGACACTTCTTTTCATCGCCTCATGTGGTGGATCTCACCATCTGGGAGTGGAAACAAACCATCGCTGGCGTTTGCAGAGACAACTCGAAGCCGTCTGGCTCTGATTTAAAGATGGATCCGGATCTCTCAGATGTCGGGAACGTCATCGTTCTCTCCGTCAACAGAGCAGGAAGCAGATTATTATTACATCTTTTGAAGCTCCTTTTGTCTCCTCGTCTGTTTGTAAAGGACTTTCGTTCTGTCCCGTCCTCTCCCACACGTCCTGTTGATTTATTTGTCATATTTTTCTTTAACTTTGACAACATGGTGTTTTCATCTCTGAGTCACTCGATGGCGACGTGTCTCAACCATAGCATCATGTCAGAGAGTCCAAAACAAGCGGCGCCGCCATTGTTCTGCAGCTCGGAGCTCATCAGACGCTTCTCTCTCGGGATGTGGTGTGTTTTGTGTTGAGTGTTGAGTGTTGAGTGTTGAGTGTGTGTGTTGTGTGTTCTGTGTTGAGTGTTGAGTGTGTGTGTTGTGTGTTGAGCAGTGGCGGCTGGTGACATTTTTTGGGGGGGGGGCGCAGTTGGGCGGCGCGGTTTAAATAGCACTCCACAATGAGAAGAAAAGAGGTTTGGAGTAGAATATTCTAAAAAACAAAGCTTTATTTCAAGAAAACACAGTGCTCAACACTGTCCAATAACAACTATCAAGAAACTGTAACTTTGGGCATGAGAGGTTCAGAGCAGAATGGTTTAAGAAACATTCAATGTGGTGGCCAGAGCAACTTCAGGGAATACATTGACGTAGCATTCAAACTGGGGGCCCTGCAGTAAGGTGGCACTGGTGAGGTGGTCTTTGAAGGCAAAGCGTTCCCTGGTGTGTCCAAGTATGGTGTCACAAACCTACAGATAAATATATAGAGAGAGACAGAGACAGTAAGATAAGTTGTGGGGAAATATCTACTACAAACAGGCTTCATACTACAGACAAAAAACTATGTTTTGTGTGTCTTGATGGCTCAGCAACATAGACAAAAGGCCAGGAGCCACCTTGATGGCTGTAGCTATGCACACACACACACACACACACACACACACACACACACACACACACACACACACACACACACACACACACACACACACACACACACACTCTAACTCTAACTTGTTGGGGTTGGATTGGTATTTTAGATAAAGTTATAGCCTGATATGATATCCACCCAAATCTAACAATGACCAACATGTGTTCTGCTGTGGGAAAGATAAAACATTAAACTCTAACAGGCATCTGCTGATTTTGACACTCACTTCTGCAGCAATCCTTCAAGCTCATCTTCCTTCATAGCCGGCGCTTCCTCGGCTGCTCAGAGCCACTGCTTTGCTACACACTGAGCCTCCAGCTAACAGCTCCGGTTAGCATGTAGCTTGAGGAGAAGCTCCGGGTGTACGTCCATATTTAAATCCGGACGTTCGCGTCCCAACTCTTTCAGCCTCTTCTTGTCAACATCTGATCGTGGATTGAAAGGTGTTTCTCGTAGAGATACCACAGAGTTTTCAGTCGCCATACTAACATGATCAAAGTCTCTGCTAGCTGTGTTGCTCGCGTAGCTACGTGGGAGCTATATGGGGTGTGAGTAGGGTGACCAGACGTCCTCTTTTTCCCGGACATGTCCTCTTTTCGAGACCTAAAAAAAGCGTCCGGGATTTTGCTACGTGCGGGAAAATAGTTATTACCCCCTTACAAGTTTTGGAAATGGTATCTCCCTCACGTTCCACCTTCTTGCGCAAGCTCTGACTGTAGAGAGAACTGTCATTGGTCGACCGATCTCACGGCATGCTACACACTACTGCTACCTCCCCCCCCCCCCCCCCCCCCCCGCGACGAAGTGTCCTCCTCCTCCTCTCTCTCTCTCCTCCACCCCCCCCCCCACCCCCCCCACCCCCCGGAGCGAAGTGTCCTCTTTTTCAAAACTCAAATCTGGTCACCCTAGGTGTGAGGGAATGATAAAGGTCTCTGATTCGACGAATAGTCCAACCACGTTGCAATAAGAAACGATGTCATTGGCTAGGGCGCAGATTTGTGCGCCCGAAGATTCACGTTTCATCCGCCAATGAGAAGCTGTCCTTGCCGTCACGAGGGTGAAATGTTTGTTAGCTTTCCATAGACTCACATTGGGCCGGCGCCCCGATAGGGGGAGGGGCTTTTCTCAGTGATGATGAATGGCTATATATTATATTTGGTATATCTTAAGTGGTTGTTGACAGGGGCTTACGGTCTCCCACACACATTTAGCGCGTCAACACGGTATATTTCTTATTTAAATTATTTGGTATATAATGTTTTTTGACAGTATATATTATTTTCTTCTTTTTTTTTTTTCATGGCAACATTTTAAGAGGGGCGGCGCCCTAGCGCCCTCTATTGAAGCACCGCCACTGGTTGTGTGTTGTGTGTTGAGTGTTGAGTGTTCTGTGTTGAGTGTTCTGTGTTGAGTGTTGTGTGTTGTGTGTTGAGTGTTGAGTGTTGTGTGTTGTTTGTTGAGTGTTCTGTGTTGTGTGTTCTGTGTTCTGTGTTGTGTTTTGTGTGTTGTGTGTTGTGTGTTGTTTGTTGAGTGTTCTGTGTTGTGTGTTGTGTGTTCTGTGTTGTGTTTTGTGTGTTGTGTGTTGTGTGTTGTTTGTTGAGTGTTCTGTGTTGTGTGTTGAGTGTTGTGTGTTGAGTGTTGAGTGTTGAGTGTTGAGTGTTCTGTGTTGAGTGTTGAGTGTTCTGTGTTGAGTGTTCTGTGTTGAGTGTTGTGTGTTGTGTGTTGTTTGTTGAGTGTTCTGTGTTGTGTGTTGAGTGTTGTGTGTTGAGTGTTGAGTGTTGAGTGTTGTGTGTTGTGTGTTGAGTGTTGTGTGTTGTTTGTTGAGTGTTCTGTGTTGAGTGTTCTGTGTTCTGTGTTCTGTGTTGTGTGTTGAGTGTTGAGTGTTCTGTGTTCTGTGTTCTGTGTTCTGTGTTGAGTGTTGTGTGTTGTGTGTTGTGTGTTGTGTGTTGAGTGTTGAGTGTTGAGTGTTGAGTGTTGTGTGTTGTGTGTTGAGTGTTGAGTGTTGAGTGTTGAGTGTTCTGTGTTCTGTGTTCTGTGTTGTGAGTGTTGAGTGTTCTGTGTTGAGTGTTCTGTGTTGAGTGTTCTGTGTTCTGTGTTGTGTGTTGAGTGTTGAGTGTTCTGTGTTCTGTGTTCTGTGTTCTGTGTTGAGTGTTGTGTGTTGTGTGTTGAGTGTTGTGTGTTGAGTGTTGAGTGTTGTGTGTTGAGTGTTGTGTGTTGTGTGTTGAGTGTTGAGTGTTGAGTGTTGAGTGTTCTGTGTTCTGTGTTCTGTGTTGTGTGTTGTGTTTTGAGTGTTGAGTGTTCTGTGTTGAGTGTTCTGTGTTGAGTGTTCTGTGTTGAGTGTTCTGTGTTCTGTGTTGTGTGTTGAGTGTTGAGTGTTCTGTGTTCTGTGTTCTGTGTTGAGTGTTGAGTGTTGTGTGTTGTGTGTTGAGTGTTGTGTGTTGAGTGTTGAGTGTTGTGTGTTGTGTGTTGAGTGTTGAGTGTTGAGTGTTGAGTGTTGTGTGTTGAGTGTTGTGTGTTGTGTGTTGTTTGTTGAGTGTTGTGTGTTGTGTGTTGTGTGTTGAGTGTTGAGTGTTGAGTGTTGAGTGTTGAGTGTTGTGTGTTGAGTGTTGTGTGTTGTGTGTTGTTTGTTGAGTGTTGTGTGTTGTGTGTTGTTTGTTGAGTGTTGTGTGTTGTGTGTTGAGTGTTGAGTGTTGTGTGTTGAGTGTTGAGTGTTGAGTGTTGTGTGTTGTGTGTTGTGTGTTGAGTGTTGTGTGTTGTGTGTTGAGTGTTGTGTGTTGAGTGTTGAGTGTTGAGTGTTGTGTGTTATGTTTTGAGTGTTCTGTGTTGAGTGTTCTGTGTTGAGTGTTCTGTGTTCTGTGTTCTGTGTTCTGTGTTCTGTGTTGAGTGTTGAGTGTTGAGTGTTGTGTGTTGTGTGTTGTGTGTTGAGTGTTGAGTGTTCTGTGTTCTGTGTTGAGTGTTGTGTGTTGTGTGTTGAGTGTTGTGTGTTGAGTGTTGAGTGTTCTGTGTTCTGTGTTGAGTGTTGTGTGTTGTGTGTTGAGTGTTGTGTGTTGAGTGTTGAGTGTTGTGTGTTGTGTGTTGAGTGTTGAGTGTTGAGTGTTGAGTGTTGTGTGTTGTGTGTTGTTTGTTGAGTGTTGTGTGTTGTGTGTTGTGTGTTGTTTGTTGAGTGTTGAGTGTTGTGTGTTGTGTGTTGAGTGTTGAGTGTTGTGTGTTGAGTGTTGAGTGTTGAGTGTTGTGTGTTGTGTGTTGTGTGTTGAGTGTTGTGTGTTGTGTGTTGTTTGTTGAGTGTTGTGTGTTGTTTGTTGAGTGTTGAGTGTTGTGTGTTGTGTGTTGAGTGTTGAGTGTTGTGTGTTGAGTGTTGAGTGTTGAGTGTTGTGTGTTGTGTGTTGTGTGTTGAGTGTTGTGTGTTGTGTGTTGAGTGTTGTGTGTTGAGTGTTGAGTGTTGAGTGTTGTGTGTTGTGTGTTGTGTTTTGAGTGTTCTGTGTTGAGTGTTCTGTGTTGAGTGTTCTGTGTTCTGTGTTCTGTGTTCTGTGTTGAGTGTTGAGTGTTGAGTGTTGTGTGTTGTGTGTTGTGTGTTGAGTGTTGAGTGTTCTGTGTTCTGTGTTGAGTGTTGTGTGTTGTGTGTTGAGTGTTGTGTGTTGTGTGTTGAGTGTTGAGTGTTCTGTGTTCTGTGTTGAGTGTTGTGTGTTGTGTGTTGAGTGTTGTGTGTTGAGTGTTGAGTGTTGTGTGTTGTGTGTTGAGTGTTGAGTGTTGAGTGTTGAGTGTTGTGTGTTGTGTGTTGTGTGTTGTGTGTTGTTTGTTGAGTGGTGTGTGTTGTGTGTTGAGTGTTGAGTGTTGTGTGTTGAGTGTTGAGTGTTGAGTGTTGTGTGTTGTGTGTTGTGTGTTGAGTGTTGTGTGTTGTGTGTTGAGTGTTGTGTGTTGAGTGTTGAGTGTTGAGTGTTGTGTGTTGTGTGTTGAGTGTTGTGTGTTGAGTGTTGAGTGTTGAGTGTTGAGTGTTGAGTGTTGAGTGTTGTGTGTTGTGTTTTGAGTGTTGAGTGTTCTGTGTTGAGTGTTCTGTGTTGAGTGTTCTGTGTTCTGTGTTCTGTGTTCTGTGTTGAGTGTTGTGTGTTGTGTGTTGAGTGTTGAGTGTTGAGTGTTGTGTGTTGTGTGTTGAGTGTTGAGTGTTGAGTGTTGTGTGTTGTGTGTTGTGTGTTGTAGCGTCACCGATGGGTTTCACGTTGGAGTTAGTGAATGAAAGCAGGTCTTTTTATTTATTATCTGTCTTTTATGTCGTGTTGAAAACAGGAAGCATTCAGCAGACAGCTGCCAAAAAGTGGGAGGCGCCTTATTTTCTGCGATCTCATTTCAGCATTATTGTTATTATTATTATTATTATTATTATTATTATTATTATTATTATTATTATTATTATAGACCAGAGACCTTTGAGCCGGCAGACCGCTGTTCATTCTCTGTGTGGAACCAGAAGTCAACGTTGATTTATACTTTTGTTGTTCTTCGGTAACGGACCGTTCCTGCTTATTTAAATCCAAACTGACGATCGGAAGTTTATCGGAAGTTTGTTTTGAAGAGACTGAAATTGACACGTGTGGCTGGTTGTTGGTGGGAAACGATGAGTACGACATTAGGAGATGTTAGGAGATGTTAGGAGATGTTAGGAGGAGATGATATAAACGTTTACCTCGGGATTCAGACTCAGATGAACTGCTCTGATGAGTTATGATGTTTGCATGTTGTGTCTCTTGGTTTCATCAGCAACACAACGACAACACAAAGGAAGTCTTGTTCTGAATGAGTAATGTCTGTCTGCGTAGAGTTTGTCTGTGTACTGTCATCCCTCCCTCCCTCCCTCCCTCCCTCCTCCCTCCCTCTATCTCCTCCTTCCTCCATCACCCCATCCCTTCCTCGCTCCTTCCTGCCGTCCACACTCCCACGATCTTCCCTCCCTCCTCGTCTCCTCCTTTCTTTTCTCTTCCCCCGTCTGTTCCTTTTGCACCCTTCCTTCCTCATGTTCCTCCCTTTTCTTTCCCCTCCCTCCCTCCCCCCTCCCTCCCTCCATCTGTAACCAGGCTTTATCAGTCACAGTAGGGTTATTTGTCTATCAGTTACAAGGACACGTCTCTGCTGAGAGCGTGATGAAACCATGTGGTGGTCCTCTCTTCTGTCCTCCTCTCTTCTGTCCTCCTCTCTTCTGTCCTCCTCTCTTCTGTCTTCCTCTCTTCTGTCCTCCTCTCTTCTGTCCTCCTCTCTTCTGTCTTCCTCTCTTCTGTCTTCCTCTCTTCTGTCTTCCTCTCTTCTGTCCTCCTCTCTTCTGTCTTCCTCTCTTCTGTCTTCCTCTCTTCTGTCTTCCTCTCTTCTGTCTTCCTCTCTTCTGTCTTCCTCTCTTCTGTCCTCCTCTCTTCTGTCCTCCTCTCTTCTGTCCTCCTCTCTTCTGTCTTCCTCTCTTCTGTCCTCCTCTCTTCTGTCCTCCTCTCTTCTGTCTTCCTCTCTTCTGTCTTCCTCTCTTCTGTCTTCCTCTCTTCTGTCCTCCTCTCTTCTGTCTTCCTCTCTTCTGTCTTCCTCTCTTCTGTCCTCCTCTCTTCTGTCTTCCTCTCTTCTGTCTTCCTCTCTTCTGTCCTCTCTTCTGTCTTCCTCTCTTCTGTCCTCTCTTCTGTCTTCCTCTCTTCTGTCCTCCTCTCTTCTGTCCTCCTCTCTTCTGTCTTCCTCTCTTCTGTCCTCTCTTCTGTCTTCCTCTCTTCTGTCTTCCTCTCTTCTGTCCGTCTCCCTCTTTATCTCCCCCATTTCTTCTGTCTCCATTTCTTCTGTCTCCATTTATCCCCCTTTTTCTCCCTGTTTGCAAGGCTACACACACACACACACACACACACACACACATTCTCTTCTGTTTGTGTTCATTAGCCAGTGCAGCGAGCCGGGGTCTGGTCTGGTCCTGAACAGAAGAACACTGGTCTGGCATGGAGCCTGGCATTGGCCCTGATCCTCTATCACACACACACACACACACACATACACGCACGCACGCACGCACACACGCACACGCACGCACACACACACACACACACACACACACACACACACACACACACACGCACGTACAAGTAATGCATAATCGCACACACTGCACGAAAAGCTGCAGACACGGCAGCTTGTACATGTAGAAGAAACACAAAGAAAACCAGCAAACATGCATGTATGTACACACACACACACACACACACACACACACACACACACACACACACACAGGCCTCCCATCCATCCATCTCAGCCCCTTGATTAGATTAGGCATTATTAATGGAGGGCCTGTGAGCCGAGCAGACAGCCGGGTCACACCGAGTTTAATTCCATTCTCAGATAACTTCATTTGGCCTGATGCGATTGTTATTGCCCCGGTGCTAGATGTTTATAGGAAACAATAGCCCCCATAACACATCCAGACATCCTATTTAAAGAGGGTCAGCCGGGGGCACTGGATACAGCAGCTCCTCTTCCGGCCGTTGTGGCTGATTTAAGGGCTCGGCCGGGAGAGGAAAGAGGATTAGCCGGCGCATCGAAATGTATCACCGCCGCCCGGCGAGCGCCATCAACGCCGCCGCCGCCGCTTTTATATACGCGGGAAGGGAAAAGAGAAGCGCTGCTGGAATTTCGTGATGACCCCTCCGTGCGGCTTTCAGCGAGCAGTAAATTTAGTTTTTTTTTATTGGTTCGTCACATGGAGCTCTGTTACAAAGAATAAACATAAAGCGTAGATGGCGGGGATTTACTATGTGTGGACGAGGACGAGGAGGATAAAGCTGTCGGAGGGAGAGTGACAGAGGAGAGTGATACGCACTCTGCATCAGAGAGGAGGATGCAATTAAAGTGGGAGAGGGCGGTGGGAGGAACAGAGGGATGGAACCCCCATTTCATCCATTAAGTTATGAGAAAAACATTCAGAATGTGTGATTCAGAAAGCCGTGCTCATTACATATTGAGGAAAAGATGACAAACCACAATCACTTCTTTTTCTTTCCTTTTTTTAATCCATCATAATCATCCACCGCAACCACTTGAACCACATAGTAGTTAAGTTTGGGGATGAATGGCGCCCTCAAAAACATCCAGAGAGAGAGAGAGAGAGAGAGAGAGAGAGAGAGAGAGAGCTTGGACATCAAAGCCTCTCTTCTTTATAAAAAGCGCAGACCGCATTAATGGAGCCGGGTTTCTCGTCTGAAGCATTACGGCCGTTCCTCGGTTTACATTTCTAAACGCTTTACGCCGCGTCACGTTAACGTTACAGCCACTGACATTTCAGTCATCGCCTCATCGCGGCCGTGAGGTAATGCCTCTTTTTGGGGGGTTTTGGGCTGCAGGAAGAAAGAAAAAACTATGCAAAAGCTTTGGAAGCCGTCCAGGAGCTGTGAGGGGAGCTCACCGCGTATCGTGTTGCCGTGTGCAGGCCTGTTAGCGTTAGCGTGCTGCTGGCGGGCCTGTGGGCCTGTTAGCGTTAGCATGCTGCTGACAGACCGGGCCGTGGGGGTGGGTTGGTCCGAACAGAGCCGGTATGGACCCCCCCCCCCCTCCACCCCTGAAGATCCAGTTTCCCCGTGATGGATGGGTCTGGGTCTGTCGGTGCAGCTCTGACCTTGTTGCAGCTCCTCTACCCGGCGCACACAACACGTGTGCAGGGATCCTCACACAGTACACACACACACACAGCGCAACACTTGTTTTTCTACCGTTCAGTCCGTGGCAGAATCAGAGTAGAACAGTATTAAACTGTCATTTGACAATTATTGACATGGTGAGCTAGCGAGCTAGCGTGCTAATCCCACCGCGCTTTCATGCTACACCGGTCGTCGCCTCCCATCCAAGAGTGTGCGGATGAAGCAGTAAGTTGTGCGAGTCAGGCTGGTCTCATCCAGCGCTTGTAGCGATACCTATGATCAAACAGAATTATTTTGGATGTAATCCGCATAATCGAGGAAGTGTAAAGTCTGCAAAGTCGCACACAAGCCAGACGGGCGTTGCGGCGGAGGAGTAAAACAAATGCAGATCTGTTATCGCCCGAAAGAAAAGAGAAGTCAGCGTAGATTTCTTTGCATTGTAACAACGACCTTTTCCGAAACCTCACTCAGTAGTTTTATTGCCTAAACTTAACGAAGTTGTTTCCTGTGAAGAAGGAAGTTTATTTTTGAAAAGACTGCCTGAATGCAGCGAGCAGATTTTGCGTTGCTGGACTTTTAGTTTTTCTTGTAGGAAAACGCAAACGAGGAACGTTTAGTACGATATCCGATGTCTGAGGATCGTTGCAATGGTGCTCATCAAAATGGCCGCCACGCTCATCCTCCTGCTACGACGTATGCTCATCAAAATGGCCGCCGCGCTCATCCTCCTGCTACAATGTATGCACATCAAAATGGCCGCCGTGCTCATCCTATGCTATGATGAATGCACATCAAAATGGCTGCCGCTCTCGTCCTCCTGCTACTATGTATGCACATCAAAATGGCCGCCGCTCTCGTCCTCCTGCTACGACGTATGCTCATCAAAATGGCCGCCGCGCTCATCCTCCTGCTACAATGTATGCACATCAAAATGGCCGCCGCTCTCGTCCTCCTGCTACGATGTATGCACATCAAGATGGCCGCCGCTCTCGTCCTCCTGCTACGACGTATGCTCATCAAAATGGCCGCCGCTCTCGTCCTCCTGCTACGACGTATGCTCATCAAAATGGCCGCCGCTCTCGTCCTCCTGCTACGACGTATGCTCATCAAAATGGCCGCCGCTCTCGTCCTCCTGCTACGACGTATGCTCATCAAAATGGCCGCCGCTCTCGTCCTCCTGCTACGACGTATGCACATCAAGATGGCCGCCGCTCTCGTCCTCCTGCTACGACGTATGCTCATCAAGATGGCCGCCGCTCTCGTCCTCCTGCTACGACGTATGCTCATCAAAATGGCCGCCGCTCTCGTCCTCCTGCTACGACGTATGCACATCAAAATGGCCGCCGCTCTCGTCCTCCTGCTACGACGTATGCTCATCAAAATGGCCGCCGCTCTCGTCCTCCTGCTACTATGTATGCACATCAAAATGGCCGCCGCTCTCGTCCTCCTGCTACGACGTATGCTCATCAAAATGGCCGCCGCTCTCGTCCTCCTGCTACGACGTATGCTCATCAAAATGGCCGCCGCTCTCGTCCT
>JBAMJR010000834.1:0-33656 GCA_038501785.1 Myoxocephalus aenaeus
TCTGGGTCTTTGTGGTCTTTATGGACCTCGGGGCCTTTGGAGACCTCGGGGTCTTTGTGGTCTTTATGGACCTCGGGGCCTTTTGAGACCTCAAGGTCTTTGTGGTCTTTATGGACCTCGGGGGCCTTTGGAGACCTCAAGGTCTTTGTGGTCTTTATGGACCTCGGGGCCTTTTGAGACCTCAAGGTCTTTGTGGTCTTTATGGACCTCGGGGCCTTTGGAGACCTTGGGGTCTTTGTGGTCTTTATGGACCTCGGGGCCTTTTGAGACCTCAAGGTCTTTGTGGTCTTTATGGACCTCGGGGCCTTTGAGACCTCAAGGTCTTTGTGGGTCTTTATGGACCTCGGGGCCTTTTGAGACCTCAAGGTCTTTGTGGTCTTTATGGACCTCGGGGCCTTTGGAGACCTCAAGGTCTTTGTGGTCTTTATGGACCTCGGGGGCCTTTTGAGACCTCAAGGTCTTTGTGGTCTTTATGGACCTCGGGGCCTTTGGAGACCTCAAGGTCTTTGTGGTCTTTATGGACCTTGGGGCCTTTGGAGACCTCGGGGTCTTTGTGGTCTTTATGGACCTCGGGGCCTTTTGGAGACCTCAAGGTCTTTGTGGTCTTTATGGACCTCGGGGCCTTTGGAGACCTCGGGGTCTTTGTGGTCTTTATGGACCTCGGGGCCTTTGGAGACCTCAGGGAATTTGTGGTCTCTGGGTCTTTGGAGACCTCTGGGCCTTTGGAGACCTCGAGGCCTTTGTGGTCTTTAGGGGGGACCTCTGGGCCTTTGGAGACCTCAGGGCCTTTGGAGACCTCAGGGCCTTTGGAGACCTCAGGGCCTTTGTGGTCTTTAGGGACCTCAGGGCCTTTGGAGACCTCGAGGCCTTTGTGGTCTTTAGGGACCTCTAGGGCCTTTGGAGACCTCTGGGCCTTTGGAGACCTCGAGGCCTTTGTGGTCTTTAGGGACCTCAGGGCCTTTGGAGACCTCGGGGCCTTTGTGGTCTTTAGGGACCTCTGGGCCTTTGGAGACCTCAGGGCCTTTGGAGACCTCGGGGCCTTTGTGGTCTTTAGGGACCTCTGGGCCTTTGGAGACCTCGAGGCCGGCGTGTTTCAATGAAAGAATAATAAAACAAGACTCTCAAAGTCAGTTCATAAGTTTCTGACTTTTACTTTAACCTGATTAACTGACTCTAACTTTAAACACCTGCAGTTTATCATAATTGAAGCTGTCACACACACACACACACACACACACACACACACACACACACACACACACACACACACACACACACACACTCTGACGGTCTTACCTGCATATGTGTGTGTGATTTATCAGCTCCAGTAATCAGAGAGAGATAGGTAATTTAAGTGTGTGTGTGTGTGTGTGTGTGTGTGTGTGTGTGTGTGTGCGCGCGCGTGTGTGTGTGTGTGTGTGTTAAACAGCTCCCCAGGCATCTGTCAGCCTGCCATGGCTAATTCATGAGGCTCTGAACCATACTGAGAGAGCTAACTACACACACACACACACACACACACACACACACACACACACACACACACACACACACACACTTAAATTGGCTTGCTCCGCCTTGTCTCCTCAACGGTCATGCAGATCGAGATCGAGGTGACATCATCGTAGTTAACGCACTGTTGCCCTGTTATCTGTGGTAACACAGGGAGAGGGGAGGAGGAAGGAGAGGAGGAAGGACAAGGAGACACAGGGAGGGGAGGAGAGGAGGAAGGACAAGGAGTGGAGGAGGTGAGGAGAGGAGGAAGGACAAGGAGTGGAGGAGGTGAGGAGAGGAGGCTGGACAAGGAGACACAGGAGGGGAGGAGGTGAAGAGAGGAGGAGGAAGGAGAAGGAGACACAAGGAGGTGAGGAGAGGAGGCTGGACAAGGAGACACAGGAGGGGAGGAGGTGAAGAGAGGAGGAGGAAGGAGAAGGAGACACAAGGAGGGGAGGAGGGGAGGAGAGGAGGAAGGACAAGGAGACACAAGGAGGGGAGGAGAGGAGGAGAGGAGGAAGGACAAGGAGGGGAGGAGGTGAGGAGAGGAGGCTGGACAAGGAGACACAGGAGGTGAGGAGAGGAGAGGAGGAAGGACACAGAAAGGTAATGGAGAGGAGGATGAAGGCCCCACGATTAAAAACGTGACCTTTTAGGGCACGGAGAATCCAACATGGAGGAAGAGTCACAGCTTTTATCCATCACTTTGTTTAAGGAAGGATCAAGGTCCGTATTATTAACTGGGCAACAAAACATCACCAACATTGTCTAGAACGTGTGTAGAACGTGTCTAGAACATGGGCAGAACATGTGTAGAACATGTCTAGAACATGTGCAGAACGTGTCTAGGACATATACAGAACGTGTCTAGAATGTGTCTATAACGTGCAGAACTTGTCTAGAACATGGGCAGAACTTGTGTAGAACTTGTCTATAACATGTGGAGAACGTGTAGAACATGTGCAGAACATGTCATGTGCAGAACGTGTCTATAACATGTGTAGAACATGTCATGTGCAGAACGTGTGTAGAACGTGTGTAGAACATGTCATGTGCAGAACGTGTGTAGAACGTGTCATGTGTAGAACGTGTGTAGAACATGTCATGTGCAGAACGTGTCTATAACATGTGCAGAACGTGTCTATAACATGTGCAGAACGTGTGTAGAACATGTGCAGAACATGTCATGTGCAGAACGTGTCAAGAACATGTGTAGAACATGTGCAGAACATGTCATGTGCAGAACGTGTCAAGAACATGTGTAGAACATGTGCATAACATGTCATGTGCAGAACGTGTCTAGAACATGTGCAGAACTTGTCTATAACATGTGTAGAACGTGTCTATAACATGTGCAGAACGTGTCTATAACATGTGCAGAACGTGTCTATAACATGTGTAGAACGTGTCTAGAACATGTGTAGAACGTGTCTAGAACATGTGCAGAACGTGTCTATAACATGTGTAGAACGTGTCTAGAACATGTGCAGAACGTGTCTATAACATGTGCAGAACTTGTCTAGAACATGTGTAGAACGTGTGCAGAACGTGTCTAGGACATATACAGAACGTGTCTAGAATGTGTCTATAACGTGCAGAACTTGTCTAGAACATGGGCAGAACTTGTGTAGAACTTGTCTATAACATGTGGAGAACGTGTAGAACATGTGCAGAACATGTCATGTGCAGAACGTGTCTATAACATGTGTAGAACATGTCATGTGCAGAACGTGTGTAGAACGTGTGTAGAACATGTCATGTGCAGAACGTGTGTAGAACATGTCATGTGCAGAACGTGTCTATAACATGTGCAGAACGTGTCTATAACATGTGCAGAACGTGTGTAGAACATGTGCAGAACATGTCATGTGCAGAACGTGTCAAGAACATGTGTAGAACATGTGCAGAACATGTCATGTGCAGAACGTGTCAAGAACATGTGTAGAACATGTGCATAACATGTCATGTGCAGAACGTGTCTAGAACATGTGCAGAACTTGTCTATAACATGTGCAGAACGTGTCTATAACATGTGTAGAACGTGTCTAGAACATGTGTAGAACGTGTCTATAACATGTGTAGAACGTGTCTATAACATGTGCAGAACGTGTCTATAACATGTGTAGAACTTGTCTATAACATGTGTAGAACGTGTCTATAACATGTGTAGAACGTGTCTAACATGTGCAGAACTTGTCTAGAACATGTGTAGAACGTGTCTATAACATGTGTAGAACTTGTCTAGAACATGTGTAGAACGTGTCTAGAACATGTGTAGAACGTGTCTAGAACATGTGTAGAACGTGTCTAGAACATGTGTAGAACGTGTCTAGAACATGTGTAGAACGTGTCTATAACATGTGCAGAACGTGTCTAGAACATGTGCAGAACTTGTCTAGAACATGTGTAGAACGTGTCTAGAACATGTGTAGAACGTGTCTAGAACATGTGTAGAACGTGTCTAGAACATGTGCAGAACGTGTCTAGAACATGTGTAGAACGTGTCTATAACATGTGTAGAACGTGTCTATAACATGTGTAGAACTTGTCTAGAACATGTGTAGAACGTGTCTATAACATGTGCAGAACGTGTCTAGAACATGTGTAGAACTTGTCTAGAACATGTGTAGAACGTGTCTATAACATGTGCAGAACGTGTCTAGAACATGTGTAGAACTTGTCTAGAACATGTGTAGAACGTGTCTAGAACATGTGTAGAACGTGTCTATAACATGTGTAGAACGTGTCTATAACATGTGCAGAACGTGTCTAGAACATGTGCAGAACTTGTCTATAACATGTGCAGAACGTGTCCAGGGTTTCCCCTACCGTTAGAATAGGGGGGCGGGGCGCCCCCCTGAAAAAACCCTCCGCCCCCCTGTAATTTTCTCCGTCGCGCCAGATCACAGACGTGATTTAAGGTTCCCTTTCCTATAAACAGGTCTACACCTTGTTCTTTTATTAAACAAACTCAATGTTCTTATTTTATTGATCGTATTTCTGTCTATTTCTGTCATGGTCGCGTTTACAACTCTACTTTGCTCTCGGTAACGCGCACCGCGGAGATCCGCCCGATGCCCACAGACTCGTGCGCGCGCACAGGTGGGCAGAGAGCACACTTCCATCAGCCGGCAGAGAGCGTCCAATAATGTCGCGTGGAAAGAAAACAGATATATCTGCGTTTTTTAAACGCTCCCAATGTCCCAACGTCGCCGCCGTCGTCGCCGACACCCCCCCCCCCCCCCCCCCCCCCGGCCGACACCCCGCCCCCCTGAAGCTGTAAACCTAGGGGAAACACTGGTGTCTATAACATGTGTAGAACGTGTGCAGAACATGTCATGTCCAGAACGTGTCTAGAACATGTGCAGAACGTGTGCAGAACATGTCATGTGTAGAACGTGTTTTTAGACCTCAGCAGGATTATAAAAGAGCCGCTGTTGAAGTAAAAGAAAACCATTAAACTGGATAAACGTCTGAGGGGGGGAGTATTTATGGAACAATAAAGAGGAGAGGAGGAAGAGGAGGAAGAGGAGGAAGAGTGGGGTCATGTCTGCAGGCTGAAGGAGTCAGACCATGAGTTCATCACATGATCATAAACCTCCACAAAGAAGCTTCTGACTCAGTTCAGAGGTCAAGAGTCAGCAACGCGCTGCGGCTTAATTTAGCTTTAAAGTCAGAGAGAAGTCATAAATAAATAAATGAAGTCATAAATAAATAAATGAAGTCTCCTCGTGTTCATACGACCAGAAGAAATAATAAACCGGTTTATTAGTCTGTTTGTGTTTTAAATCCTTTAAAACAAACTAAATCTACTTCAGATCCTCCTCTTCGTCTGATGATGTTTATTTTGTTCTCAAGAATGGAGACGATATAAAATATATATTGACATATGAAGCATAGACTTCTATACAACCAGAGGAGTCGCCCCCTGGTGGTCAGGAGAGAGAATGCAGCTTTAACACATGAAGCATATACTTCTATACAACCAGAGGAGTTGCCTCCTGGTGGTCAGGAGAGAGAATGCAGCTTTAACACATGAAGCATAGACTTCTATACAACCAGAGGAGTCACCCCCTGGTGGTCAGGAGAGAGAATGCAGCTTTAACACATGAAGCATAGACTTCTATACAACCAGAGGAGTTGCCTCCTGGTGGTCAGGAGAGAGAATGCAGCTTTAACACATGAAGCATAGACTTCTATACAACCAGAGGAGTCACCCCCTGGTGGTCAGGAGAGAGAATGCAGCTTTAACACATGAAGCATATACTTCTATACAACCAGAGGAGTTGCCTCCTGGTGGTCAGGAGAGAGAATGCAGCTTTAACACATGAAGCATATACTTCTATACAACCAAAAGAGTCGCCCCCTGGTGGTCAGGAGAGAGAATGTAGCTTTAACACATGAAGCATAGACTTCTATACAACTAGAGGAGTCGCCTCCTGGTGGTCAGGAGAGAGAATGCAGCTTTAACACATGAAGCATAGACTTCTATACAACCAGAGGAGTTGCCTCCTGGTGGTCAGGAGAGAGAATGCAGCTTTAACACATGAAGCATAGACTTCTATACAACTAGAGGAGTCGCCTCCTGGTGGTCAGGAGAGAGAATGCAGCTTTAACACATGAAGCATAGACTTCGTCCCTGTTTTATGAGTACCGTACTTTTCGGGTTATAAGCCGCTCCTATGGCTGATCAGTGTCCCCGCTGTAGCAAGCTAGTAGCGCTGCTAGCTAGCGCTGCTAGTAGCGCTGCTAGCTAGCTACTGCCCGTGTCCCCTCTGCCCAAGTCGGGTGTCGAGCCTGGTCCCGCTACCTTCGGTGGTTTTCAGGGAGCTAGCGGAAGTTAGCGGGGAAGTGACGGAGCGCTAGCAGGAGCCCCAGCTGGCTACAGCGGGGAGCTAACGGGGACACTGACCGAAGGCAGTAGCGGCTTATAACCCGAAAAGTACGGTACTTCTTCCACTCAGAATAAAACCTGTTCTGAGTTTTCCAGCAGTGAATATTGAGCTGAGAAGGTGTCGACGGGAAACGCGCGGCGTTAAAACTTAAATCCTCCAGACCTTCTGGGTGTTTCATCTCGGTGCCGTTGGAGAAGCAGCAGGATCATTATATATTCAGCGTCTCTGCAGGTGTTTCCTCCGTCCGGTTCTGCAGGTAAATAGAGACGCTTTGAAATGATGCAAATGAGGAAAAGAGCTGCTGGTCATCAGGACTGTCTTCTTTCCTCGTGTGATTCACGCTGCTCGTTAATCCCATTACCACCAATTTAATTCTTATTTTTCTTGTTTTCCCGTCGTTCATACACGCCTGTTGACGCAGCTGTTTACAGTCGAGTAGAATCTCAATTATTTCCCATTTTCCTTCCAGTTGTGCTTCTTTTTGTCTCCAGATGTTTGTCGGTTTCTACATTTTAAGGTTTTCTACCAGACAGTTAGAGCATTAACATGTTTTTACTATGTTCTATTCCATAAAACGTCGTCTTTCAGACTCGTGGAGAGAAGACATTTATTTGACTATTTAAAAAATATTTGCATTAATGTCAGTAATGAACTGGTGTCGTTTCATGGTGATATCTGTTATTTGTATTTATTTTAAATATCAACTATTAGCTATGTAAAGTCACAGTGGAGTAACACCTCTTCCTCCTCCTCCTCTTCCTCAGGTGGAGGACGAAGCAGAACCTGGACTACTGTTACCTGATGATGTACGCTCAGTCTAAAGGAACTTACTACGTCCAGGTAGGAAAGAAACCGTCACAATAAAAGCCTTTCCGTGGCAGGCTTTTATTGTGAAACATTATTGCGTTCAATGTATTTAATGAATAAAAACACAGAAACATGTGGACCAACAGGTTCATAGCTCCATTATTTATATTTTTTATCATGTTTTATTGACGATTCCCTATTTTTTCACCCGATTTTGAGCCTTTTTTCAGGATCCCCTCGTGATACCTGTTTATTGTTTTATGAGAAGTTCTAATGGGTAAAATAAAAGAAGAGTACTTCAATTTGCCTTGTATTGTTGTATTTTAATATATTTTGATGAGGAGTATATTTTATCAGGTACATTATATCTACCCGACGTTAGTGATAGTGTGACTATTTTTAACGTTAGTGTTCTCGGCTTAATGGAGAAACAGTCTCTGATGTAACGCCGCTGGAGGTGTGAGGCTGATGAAACCGTTGCATTGTGGGTAGACTGACGGGGACGTTAATGGGGGCGTCGAGTCTTTGTTCCCTTTAAAGATGAAAAGAGGGAGAAAAACCGTCCGACATCTAAAGGGAGGAAAACAAACGATCTGCGAGTCTGAAAATAGTCGATCAGGTGCTGAACTTCACTTGTTGAAGGTCAATGAAGAGAGAAATGTTTTATCATATGAAACAAGAATATGAAATATGAAACGGCAGAAGCGTTTTATCATATTGTGAGCTGCAACAAACAGTTATTATATTCAATATAATTTAAATAAAATTCTTGATTATTCTGCCGGAAGCAGTCGTGATGCGTTCAAAGTCTGTCGATAACGACGTTTTTTTTTACAACTTCTTCAACAGTGATTGTTTGAAGGAAAAATAAAAATATTTTTTAATCCCACAAGATCAATACTTCTGTACTTTTACAAGTAAAGGGTCTAAATACTTCTACGACCTCTCTCTCTCTCCCTCTCTCCCTCTCTCTCTCTCTCTCTCTCCCTCTCTCTCTCTCCCTCTCTCTCTCTCTCCCTCTCTCTCTCCCTCTCTCTCTCTCTCTCTCTCTCTCTCTCTCTCTCTCTCTCCCTCTCTCTCTCCCTCCCTCTCTCTCTCTCTCTCTCTCTCTCTCTCTCTCCCTCTCTCTCCCCCCCCTCCCCCCCCCTCCCTCCCCCCCCCCCCTCCCCCCCAGTTGGAGGACGACATCGTCGCTCGTCCGAACTTCTTCACCACCATGAAGAACTTTGCGCTGCAGCAGCCGTCGGAGGAATGGATGATCCTCGAGTTCTCTCAGCTCGGCTTCATCGGTGAGTTATTATTATTATTATTATTATTATTATTGTTATTATTAATAGTATTAATATTGCCAATATTAGTATTTCAGCTCTCCTCATGAACTGCTTCAGTCTTATTGTCCTCATCTTATTATAAAACATAAGTGTGTTGTGACAGCGATGAGGTGAAAGCATGGCAGATTCAGTTTGTGAGACTCTGACTCTCTGACTCTCTATATATTTGACTCTCTCGCTGACTCTCTCTCTCTCTCTGACCCTCTGACTCTGTCTCTTTGACTCTCTGATTATCTGACTCTCTGGCTCTCTGACTCTTTGACTCTCTCACTCTCTGACTCTCTCACTCTCTGACTCTCTCTCTCTGACTCTTTGACTCACTCTCTGGCTCTCTGACTCTTTGACTATCTGACTCTTTGACTCTCTCTCTGACTCTCTCACTCTCTGTCTCTCTGATTCGCTCACTCTCTGACTCTCTACATCTTTGACTCTCTATATCTCTGACTCTCTCTCTCTGACCCCCTGACTCTCTGATTCTCTGGCTCTCTCTTTGACTCTCTGGCTCTCTGACTCTTTGACTATCTGACTCTCTGATTCTCTGACTCTCTCACTCTCTGACTCTCTACATCTTTGACTCTCTATATCTCTAACTCTCTTGCTGACTCTCTGACTCTCTGATTCTCTGACTCTCTCTTTGACTCTCTGGCTCTGATTCTCTGACTCTCTGACTCTGATTCTCTGACTCTCTCTTTGACTCTCTGGCTCTCTGACTCTTTGACTCTCTGACTCTCTGACTCTCTGACTCTCTGACTCTCTCACTCTCTGACTCTTTGACTCTCTGACTCTTTGACTCTGACTCTCTCTGACTCCTTGGCTCACTCTCTGGCTCTCTGATTCTCTGACTCTTTGACTCTCTCGCTCTGACTTTCTCTCCAACTTTCTGACTCTCTCTCTCTCTGACTCTTTGACTCTCTGACTCTCTCTCTGACTCTTTGACTCTCTGACTCTCTCTCACTCTTTGACTCTCTGACTCTCTCTCTCTCTGACTATTTGACTCTTTGACTCTCTGACTCTCTCTTTGACTCTCTGCCTCTCTGATTCTCTCTTTGACTCTCTGATTCTCTCTCTGACTCTCTGCCTCTCTGATTCTCTCTTTGACTCTCTGACTCTCTCTTTGACTCTCTGTCTCTCTGACTCGTCGCTCTGCTCGAGGCGTCAAGAAGTTAAACATTTTAAGTGTGAATTATTGATTTGACTTCCATCAGTGAAGTCATTATTAGTTATATTCTCTCTGCTGAAAGCCGCGGGGACGCGAGCTGATTTATTTTGGAGGCTGAACCGAAACAATTGAGATTTAATTGGATTATTAAATAATTGTGACCAACGTGTGCAAAGCAGAACATTTTTACTGTTGGAAAATAAGCTCTGATTTTCAGTTTGGGGACATCATTAAAACAATAAACCCTCCGATGGGATTCTCCTGGTGTGTGCGAGGCTGATGAAACTGTTGCATTGTGGGTATTAAGTGAGTGGCCGTCGCTCGCCCTTCATCACACACTCTTTGTTCTTTATGAAGAGAGAAACTCTGCTGCAGGACGCTCAATATTACAATAGTAACAATAATAAGTATGGTAATGATGATTAAAAAAAACAATAACAATAATTATTATAATATTGGTAATAATGATGATTAAATAATAACAATAATTATTATAATATTGGTAATAATGATGATAAATAATAATTGTTATTATTATTATAATTCATAATAATGATAATGATGATTTAAAAAATAAATAATAACAATAATTATGATCATAATATTAATAGTGATGATGATTAAAACGTTATTATAATATTATCATAATAACAACAACAACAACAATATATAAATATAGGTATTTATTGACAAAAAGCAACTATATCTCATAAGATACGTTGAAAGCCACCAAATAAAACTATATTAAACTAAATTATAAAAAAATATGATTTAAAAATGATTCACAAAGTTGATCCACATTTTAAAGAATGCAGAAATATTTTTTATAAACTGAAGAATTCTTGGCTCTCACTGCAGACATTTGCTGAAGCGACTGATTAATGTATTGATTGATTTATTGATTGATTGATTTCATGGATCATCGGGTACAGAAAAAAAAAATCCATCCACACTAATGCAAAAAACATATTTTTCCCAACATGGTCTCAAGATGTTCGGAGAAAAGAAAACACAAAGGAGCTCAAAACCCTCAATAAAATAAAATAAAATAAATACTAAACAGAAACGATCCTGAACTCTAAAAACACGTCACCGCAGTTTAATTTAATTTAACACGTCAAGAAACAAGAAAGACAACAAAGAAATTCATAAATTTCACGATGAATCTGATCAATAGAAATGTCCTAACTTGACTTTTATGAAAGATTAGAAACACGAGTAAATATATAAAGAAGTAATACTCACACCAGTTCCAAATAGAAACATTATAAAAGTAAATAAGAGACATTTCATGTTTTTGGGTCACGTGACGAACCAGGAAGTCTTTATTCACTTGTGGCCACTTTGCTTCAGCCAGCAGGAAGTCCATGTGTCTGAAACACAACATGTAGAAGACGTTGCACTAAAACGTTCAGATAAAGACGGAAACGGAGGTTTTGGGGTTTAGTTGGTGTTTTGAGACTTGACACGAAGATGAAGGCTGCTCCACCATCATCATCATCATCAAAAGTCCTAATTTGAGCCTCAGAAGGTCTGATTGTCCTCACAGAGATGGAGAAACAGCAGCTCACACACCTTCTCCTCCCTCGTCTCGTTCTCTCTCCACTCGGCAGATGAGAGGCGCCAGACTTCTGTCTCTCCTCCTCCTCTTCTTCTCTCTCTCTGATGAAACTTCATTTTCACACTGAATCAACTTAGAACTCTTCATCGGCTCGCAGTCTTCGTCAGAGTCGTTATCCCTCTCGGCCAATCGACAGCGAGCTCAAGGAGCTGCAGCTCGATGCGACTCCATCTTCTGCCTCGTCTTGTTTTCACGCTTTCCTGGTTTTCATCACGCTCTTCGTCTCTTTCTCTGAATCTGATGATGGAGAGAGAGGAGGAGGTATTACTGCGGTATAAGTACTAATACACACAATGTACTAATACACACAAGGTTACAATACTCTGATTACTTTTTCCATCAGTCCATTTATTCTTTTCTTTGTGGGAAATGACGTCGCAATTAGTTTGTTTAGTCCAAACCTCCATTATTATTAATACATTAATATATGAAAGAATGTCTGAAAAATATAGTTTTTAATGTCCAGAAATTATGAAGAATATGTAAAAAAAATTGCAGAAAAATACGTGAAAAAATAGGAGAAAACTAAATATGTGAAATTGTCTGAAATTATGAGTAAAATACGTGAAACACATGTACAAATAGAACACAACAATCACAAAATATGTAAAAAATAAATAAGTCAGAAAGTTATTACCAATGCGTGTAAAAATATCTGCTGATTATTACTAAGTATATGTTGAAAAATACACAAAATATATCTACTCTACTAAGAAAAATATAAATTACATAAAGTAAAAGCGGAGAATTCTCACATTATTAAATCTGGAACCATCGAATGTTTTTACATAAAAAAATACTTCAACCAACAAAGTAGTTTTACATAATTTTTATGTCAATAAACTAATTGATTTAGTGGTCTGGACTATTTGTTTCAGCTGTAGTAATTAGTTCAATTTATAACAAAACATTATATTTTATAAACGCTTCATTTGTTTTATGTGTAAAACTGCTGTCAGAGGAATGTATTGTAGAAAGTAGAAAGACTCAAATGAAGTACAAGTACAGATATGTAGTACTTGAGCAGAAGTACTTTGTATTCACGGAGTGATTCAAAGAGGCGATGGAGCAGCAGGAGCTCTGATTTCACACATCGAGGTTTCGGTCGTCTCTTCACCGTCCCGACGTCTGAGCATCAAACCCCCGACCCCCCCGGTCCTCCCACTGGTCCTGGTTTCCTGGTTTCTGACCTCACCAAACCTCTCCGAGCGGCTGCTTCCACAGATCCATCGGCTGAAGCTGACTCACCGCATCTCATCAGACGAGAGGAGAGCGCTGCAGGACGACGGCTCGAATCTCAGCTTTGCATTTGCAGGAGTTTGTTGATTTTTATTCCGTGGCCTTCGGGGCCTGAAATGTCCAGACGCATCAGGGTGGACCTGAAGGGGGCGGGAGCAGCGCTGAGCTCCATGTTGGCTTTTAACTCCTCTGGTTGTATAGAAGTATATGCTTCATGTGTTAAAGCTGCATTCTCTCTACTGACCACCAGGGGGAGACTCCTGTGGTTGTATAGAAGTATATGCTTCATGTGTTAAAGCTGCATTCTCTCTCCTGACCACCAGGGGGAGACTCCTCTGGTTGTATAGAAGTATATTTATTCTTCATGTGTTAAAGCTGCATTCTCTCTCCTGACCACCAGGGGGCGACTCCTCTGGTTGTATAGAAGTCTGAGAACATTCTTAATTAATAATTAATTATTGATTTATAATAATATTAATAATAACATTTACAATAAATAAATAAAATAAATAAAATAATTGGAGGGCGGTGAACTAAACCCTCTTCTTCTCCGACAGGAAAGATGTTCAAGTCTCTGGACCTGTCGCTCATCGTGGAGTTCATGTTGATGTTCTACAAAGACAAGCCCATCGACTGGCTGCTGGACCACATCATGTGGGTCAAGGTGTGCAACCCGGAGAAGGACGCGGTGAGCAGCACACCTTCTCCCTCTCACCTGAACACCTCACCTGAATACTTCACCTGAACACCTCACCTGAACACCTGACCTTCTCCCCTCTCACCTGAACACCTCACCTGTACATCTTACCTGAACACCTCACCTGAATACTTCACCTGAACACCTGACCTTCTCCCCTCTCACCTGAACACCTCACCTGAACACCTGACCTTCTCCCCTCTCACCTGAACACCTCACCTGAACACCTCACCTGAACACCTGACCTTCTCCCCTCTCACCTGAACACCTCACCTGTACATCTTACCTGTACACCTCACCTGTATACCTCACCTGTACACCTTACCTGAACCACTCACCTGTACACCTTACCTGAACCCCTCACCTGAACACCTGACCTTCTCCCCTCTCACCTGAACACCTTACCTGAACGCCTCACCTGAACCCCTCACCTGAACACCTCACCTGAACACCTCACCTGTACACCTCACCTGTACACCTCACCTGAACCCCTCACCTGTACACCTCACCTGAACCCCTCACCTGAACCCCTCACCTGAACCCCTCACCTGTAGCCTCACCTGTAGCCCAGAGCCGCTCTAGAAGTCTGTTTTTTTCTCCTTCAGAAACACTGCGACCGGCAGAAAGCGAACCTGAGGATTCGCTTCAAGCCGTCGCTCTTCCAACATGTCGGCACGCACTCGTCTCTGGCTGGAAAGATACAGAAACTCAAGGTAACGTGTGTGTGTGTGTGTGTGTGTGTGTGTGTGTGTGTGTGTGTGTGTGTGTGTGTGTGTGTGTGTGTGTGTGTGTGTGAGTGTGAATGCACAAGTTGAATCTAAAAATAAACCTTTGAATATAAATCATGCTCACACGGTGCATATTGTTTAATTAAACTATCACTAACTACCCGACATACAAACAAGACTAGTCTTAAAATGGTATTTTAATTTGGGGGAAAACTAATTCACAGATGCAAACGTCTCTAACCAGCATTTATGTTTTTCCAAAGGCCAAACATTAAACTCTCTGAAGTATAAATTAAACCATACAGGAGTTTTATTGTGACGTGTGCAAAACCTTTGCATTGTGTTCAGTGGCGATGTTTTTAGAAATATTTACTTTCCTTATATCTGTGTGTGCCTCACAGCCGTGGTAACCAGCATGTATCTGCTCTCAGGTTGTCAAAATTAGATTTGCACATTAAAATTATAATAACGCACTGGATTACTGGATTATTTATACAAAAGTCTGTCCATAAATTATTGAAAAAGAGTTTTTTTTCTTCTTCTCCTGCCTCTAAAACAGGAGGCTTAGTCGGCCGCATTCTGCTTGAACCTGGTATTTCCGCACAATTATACATAAGTTATATAGTTACATAATATGTATATTATGCCAGTGGTAGGATTGCTTCAGATTTGCGTGATCCAAACATTTCTAATAACCCCAAAGCGTCCCCAAAAAAATTATCTGCCATCACTTTATTTATGTTGAAGAAACTGAAAGGTTGTATTATTCTAGAAAGCTTCTTTCTCATTTAATACGCTGATGCACAATATTCAAATGGTGGATTTTGTTCACGGATTTGTAATTTATTTTAGGGTTATGTCAAAAAATAGAGGTATGGGGAGGGGAGGTAAGCTTTAGTAAAGGGAGGAAACAAATGTGTGAACCACAGTCCTGCTAAATATACTACGGTGGAGGTTATTTAAAGCATGTTGTGAAGGTTTGGAAAAGATTAATGTTTTTGTCAGTAAACGTCCCACATTGGTGCTGAACGTTGGCACCGGATGCAAATCTGAGCTACAGAATCCACCGATGTGAAGGTACGCTCTGGGATTACTGGGCTGCTGAGAGGGAACTTTTGGAGAAAAAAGGCTGTATTTGAGCTGCAGCTGCAGAGCAAAGCTCTCTGCAGCTGACCGGTTGCACTGGTCAGCTGTCAGAGTGAAGTTTAGTGGGTTTGAAACAGAGGTTCCGTCTCCGGAGAGATGAAGATTGAAAGCCTCTGCAGCCTCAAACACAAACTGCAGTATCTCTCAGCTCCGGCTCCTGCCAGCAGAAAGGTCTCAGCTCGCCTCTGATTACTGTGTCAAGAGCGATGGATATTAGCCGCGCCGCCGACCGCTGCTGCAATCTGGTCCAATCGATTGGATATTGATCCGGCCGTCTCCAGACCAGCGCCTCCTTGATGTGGAGATTGAACCACCGAGGCCGGGCCGGCATGGAGCCGTGTGCGGACGGAGGCTAAACACAACTGTTACCCTCACCGGGATTGAGGAGGAAAATCAACCCTGTGTTTTTAAAGTTAAATTGGAAGAATTAAAGTGGAAGTGGGGTTTGTTTATCTGGAGAGAGTTACGTCAAGAAATTTGTTCAAATGTGAGAAACTTCTCTGAAACACAACTTTTCTCTTTTCACTACTTCCTCCTTTTGTTTCTTACAGTGAGCAGGATCACTCTCATTTTTCTCAATTTTCTCTCAATTGCTTTCCTACATATTTAATTAAAGTGATCCCCAAAAACAGGCTGAACAAGAATAACTTGTAAATTGAATGATGCTTAAAACTGTTGTAATCACATTCACCGGGATAAACCACGAGAAAATGATTTGGAGATCGGTATTTGGTGACTCGGGACCAACTGAAAACAAAGAAATGCCTTTTTAAAGTGCATCAAAATAGCAGGCATGCTTCTTCTGTTTGCATGTATCTTTAGTGAATGTGCACTGAAACTGGATTAGTCATCAGCAGCTAGCAAGGCTGGCACTGATACCAGTCTGTGCAGAAGTGCAGAAGGCATCTAGGATGACTAACGGTTCATATTATGTTCTGGTCAGTGCACAATGCATACAGTGGAACATAACTCCCTGATATCTGAATTTGTTCCAGGACAAGGACTTTGGGAAACAGACCCTCCATAAGGGTCACGCCAACCCGCTGGCGGAGGTGACGACCAGCCTGAAGACCTACCAGCACTTCACCCTGGAGAAAGCCTACCTGGGGGAGGACTTCTTTTGGGCCTTCACACCTGTAGCGGGGGATTTCATACGGATACGATTCTTCACACCTGTCCGAATCGAGAGGTAGGTACCAGGGAGTTACATGGTATGAGGTCCAAGGTTATAAGGGTGTGAGGGGTACCAGATGATACCAGGACATTACAGTTTATTGGGGGTATCGTAGATTACTAGAGGATACCAGAGTACTGCAGGGTAATAATGGGGTATTTAGGGCGTTACATGGACTCAAGAGCAGCAAGGGGAACAAGAGGTTAGAGAGCCACTGTGGCTACAACAGGTTACCCAGTATGAGGGGTCCCAGACGATCCCAGCAATTCTCCAGAGGCCAGCTGGAGTTATAAGGTCTTGGGTTTATCAAAGGGTACTCAAACAGCAATCTGGCTACTGGAGGGTACTTGGGTTTCACACTGTCACAACAGTGTCTAAGGTTACAAGGAGTTACAGGGTAAGAAGGATATAGGGTCTTACAAGGTAGTGTGGTAGTACTAGAGGGTTACACTGTCTCAGGGGTATCATAGGGTACTAAAGGTTACCTTGGAGGTGCAAGAGTTGTGAGGGGTACCAGAGGGTGCCAGGGCATTACAGGTTAATAAGGAGGTACTAGTGTGTTTCATGTTATCGGGGACAGCAAGGTAAACAAGGAGTTATCGAGCCTCAGCGGTACTCGAGGTTACCCGGCATGAGGGGCACCAGAAAAGGCCGGGGCATTACAGGGCACAAGAGCATACTAATTCACCAGAAGTCCTTAAGAGTTTATGGGTCTCCGGTTTATTAGAGGGTACTCTGAGATACAATGGGAACAAGCAGATATCAAAGCATTCTGGGTACTCAGGGAATTACAGCGTCTCGGGTAACAAGGATTTACGGATTGTGAGGTGAACCAGGGACATATAGGATACTCTGGTGTTACTGGAGGGTTACAGTCTCAGGGGAATCCGAGGGTACCAAAGATGATCTAGCAGTTGCAAGTGAGGGTGGGATATCAGGGTATTACAGAGCACTAGAGGATCCTAGTGGGTTACACGGTCTCAGGGGTATCAGCAGGTACTAGAGGCCACCTAGGAGGTGCAAGAGGTGTTAGTGTAAGATGCCATGGTATTGTAAAGTACTCTGGCATACTATGGGGTAACACAGTCTCTGGGGTATCAAGGGGTACAAGAGGAGGTGCAAGAGATGCGAGAGGTACCAGAAGATGGAGGGTATTGTAGTAACACTAGGGTTACAGGGAATTAGGGTGACAAGAGTGCAACAGAGGTTACATGGTGTAAATTGAACTAAAAGAAACAAGAACAGTACAGAGTACTACAGGGCACCTGTAGGACCTGACACGCGAGAGTAATATGGCAAATTCACGTGACAAAGCTGAGTGGCTTTCCTGCGTTCCGGAGTGGAAATAATGTAATTCTGGTCAGAAGTTTGCTTTAGAACCGTAAGTGGACCTGTGAACTTCGCCTGAAACGGCGAGTTAACTATAAGGAGCAAGGCAAGAACCTGGTCGCCAGGACTAAAGACGCGACTCTCAGCGCGACGGTCATACAAGTGCTTCATCTTGACTTGAGCTACCCCCAGATTCTTCCGAGCTAGCTCTCCAGCAGTGTAAAATCTACGTCTAAAACTATTGACGTAGTCAACCAGATTCTTAGGAGGCTCAGTCTCTTTCCAGTTACCGGCCAGGGCAGCCAAGGGACCTCTGACAGTGTGAGCAAACACCAGTTCATTCGGGCTAAACCCAGTGCTCTCCTGTGTCACTTCTCTTGCTGCCAGCATCAACCAAGGCAAACCCTCCTCCCAGTCCCTACCTAACTCCATGCAGTAAGCGCGTAGGAGGGACTTCAATGTTTGATGGAAGCGCTCCAATGCCCCCTGACTCTGCGCATGATAAGCAATATATACAATCACAATAAAGTACTATATAATACTTTAAACTCACCTTTCCTGTCTTTGTCCTTCTTCTCTCAGGTATTTCTTTCGGGGCGGGAACATTGAACATCCGGGAGATAAACTCTACAACACATCAGTGGAGGTTCTGCCATTCGACGTGAGTCTTTGAACCAGTAACTGAACCAGTAACTTAACTAAGAGGCACCATGTCTGCTGGGTCTGGATCTCATGTTGAGAACAGACCCAGTGTGTCGCCTCTGAGAAATGAAAGCAGTGTGAAGGATCGTCTTCCTCCTCTGTGGTCGACTGTGAGACGAATGCTGAGTGAGACTGAAGCTCCCAGCAGGACAGGAGGAGATATACTGGGAGGAAGAGGAGATATACTGGGAGAAAGAGGAGCTCCTGGGAGGAAGAGGAGCTCCTGCTGGGAACAACCTTAGCGGCGGAGCGAGGGAGGAAGAAAAATAGATGGGAATATGAATTTCCCATGCTTCAATTCATCTATCAATCCATCCATCATGCATCCATCCATCAGAACATGCATTCATCCATCCATCAATTAATTTATCCATCTATCAGCCATCAATACATTCATCCATCCATCAATTAATTCATCCATCTATCAGCCATCCATTCATCCATCCATCCATCTATCATCCATCATCCATCAATTAATTCATCCATCCATTCATCAATTAATTCATCCATCCATCTATCATCTATCAATCCATCCATCAATCATTCATCATCCATCAATCCATCCGTCAATTAATTCATCCATCCATTCATCCATTTTTCCATTCATCCATCTATCATCCATTATCCATCCAAAATTCATCATCCATCAGAACATTCATCCATCCATCAATTAATTTATCCATCTATCATCCATCAATACATTCATCCATCCATCAATTAATTTATCCATCTATCAGCCATCAATACATTCATCCATCCATTCATCAATTCATTCATTCATACATTATTCATCCATCCATTCATAATCCATCCATTCATCATCCCCTCCCTCCAGTTATCATCCACCCATAATCCATTATTCATCCATCCATCCATTCATAATCCATTCATCCATATCCATTATTCATCCATACATCCATCATGAATTATTCATCCATCCATCATCCTATCCCTCCCTCCCTCCATCCCTCCCTCACCCCTCCATTCATCCATGATCCCTCCATCCATCAGTTCATCCATCCATAAATGTGTATTCTGTTTTCACATTTTTCAAGATACTTGAAAGGCAAAATGAAACAAATGACAGAATATTGTTTGATGTATTTTTGAAAGCAGTCTTTTGAACATCATGTTTAAAGAGAACAAACATCCTTTAACTGGACATCATGTATTGTCTTCTTCATTAAGTATCATTCATAGTGACGTGAATATGAAGTTGTGTTTCTGTGTTTTTTCCAGAATATTCAGGCGGAGAAAGAGGCCTTGACGGAGGGGAGAGAGAAAACACCAAAGTACCATCGGACGGAAGACGGATTCATCAGAATAGGTGAGTTGGTGGTCAAAGGTCACTGTGACCCCAACAAAATACCTGTTTAAGTAATGACATTTTGGACAAACATGGATGTAAACTGACTATCTTGACTTGTCATACGACCAAATTCTAGATTTCTTTTGTGTTCTCAGGAGAAAATAAATAAATAAATATGACGTACACTGTGAGATCTCAACATGTGACGGATTATAACTCGGGTTAGAAGACAGTTGGAGACGTCTCATAATGAGCTTAACGACCCGTGTGCTAACGAGAGGAAAGTTATGCAGGACAACATTCCTCTCCTTTGTTTTCCTGCAGCAATGAGGACACACACACACACACACACACACACACACTCTCTCTCTGAAGGGTTTGTGGGACATTTACAAGTTTGGCCGATGACGTAAAGTTCACTGTTTTGGGGAGAAAACACTGACAGTAAAAACAGAAACACTAGAAGAGCTTTTAGCAGAATCCTCATCTCAGAGGTACTTGTTGTACTTTCTACTATACTACATCTCAGAGGTACTTGTTGTACTTTCTACTATACTACATCTCAGAGGTACTTGTTGTACTTTCTACTATACTACATCTCAGAGGTACTTGTACTTTTTTCTGTACTACATCTCAGAGGTACATATTGTACTTTTTACTCGTCTACATCTCGGAGAGAGTCAACAGGTTATAAAGGAGTTATAAAACAACATACACATTAATGCAGCAGGAATATTAATCCAGAAACATCAGATGTAATAGTGAAATATTTTACTGATCCATCAATACTTCCTATAACTACATAATACGCACATACTTTTACTTCATTGAGGTTTTGAATGCAGGATTTTGTGTGCTAAAGTACTTATACTTCAGTAAAAGAGCTGAATACTTCTTTAACAGTTGCATTTATGAATGAAGAAATGAAGAATATTTAGTCGACTTTGCACAAACGTCCATTTGGACTCAAATGAGCTGATTTGGAGGTCAAAGGTCACTGTGACCTCACAAAACACAATTTTGTCCATAAATCAAGAATTTAGATGCTTATGACATGATCAATATTGAGATATAATATCACATATTGCGGCTGTACATTTACTTACAGATCTCCCTCTCAGAGGAAATAATCCTGTTTAATCTGGATCAGGCTTTCTGGTTTAAACAAAACAATGTGAACAAATGAAGCGTTTTCTGTCCAAAGTATTTGAATCCACTTGGAGAAAGTCAGGAAAAAGATGTGATGGGAAGGAGAGTGCAGGCGGGCACGTTTTAATCTGACATCATAAATTGCCAGCAGCTCTTTATCTCCGCTCATCAATTTTTCAGATGAGTCGGCGGATCGATCCGTCCGACTCTCCTTCACTCTATTAATTTCAGCGGCCTGCCTTCAGATGTCCTGCACAGAAACAGCTCAGATCACATTATTTCATCCCTTAAATTACCTTTAACAGAAGTCCAGATTTAAGGGGCTTTAATTAGGATTTTATTTATGGCCACCAGAGGTTTTTTGAGGCCTTTCTGCAGGTTCGCAGGGTTATTAATGGATTCATGATTGACACAAAATCCATTAAATTAGACCTGATCAATTACTCAGTTTGATATTCTTTTAATTGGCTGTAGGAGAGCCTTTGGGCCAGAAGCTCATTTGGTCCACACGTTCATTCTCCCCAGAGGATGAATCTCATTGACTTTTCCTTTGGTGAACTTCATCAGGACAAATGTGTCCAACACAGACAATTTATTTTAACATCTGTGTTTTATTCTCGTCGTCGTCTCCGAGTGATCTCCGTTTCTGAGAAAATCTCTCCGGGAGTTGTCCACATGTCTCTGGATATTGAATGAAAGCCATAATACCCACAATAACACCAGATAATACCCCAAAATAAACAATAACACACACACGCACACACCCAGACGCTGCTCTTTGTTGGGATTACACACTCGTACCTGGAAGCATCGCTGACGGCTCCGTAATCCCAGTCAGTAAATCCTCAGAGGGATTACAGCTCTGGAGGCGCTGTTAACACAAACCTCACTGAGCTGCAGGAAGACTGATGAAGAATAATGAATGTAAGATAAGGGAGAAACACATCAGCTAATGGATCCCAATAATAACCATGTTAATCTGCTAATAGCATAAAAACCCTTTAATGAATCACTTCTATCAACAAATAAATAAATAAACAACCCAAGAACAAAGTCAACATTATATCCAACACATTAACATTATTAACATTGTTACTAATACATTACCATTAATAACATTATTAACGTTGTTACTAATACAATATTAACATTATTACTATACATTAATATTAATAACATTGCTAACAATATTACTAGTCGATAATACATTATTAACATTATAACCAATTCATTATTATCAACACTATTACTAACACATTAACATTATTACTAATACATTAACAATATTCACATTATTAATAAATGAACATAATTAACATTATTGCCATTGCATTCACATTAATAATGTTTTTACTATTACAATTATTATAATATTATAATACATTAACAATATTCACATTTGTACTAATATATTCACATTATTAATTTCTTTACTAATAAATTCACATTGTTAACATTTTTACATTATTACTAATACATAAAACATTGTTAACATTAGAACCAACACATTAACATTATTACTAATACATTAACATTATTCACATTATTAATAGATGAACATTATTAACATTATTGCCATTTCATTCACGTTAATAATGTTTTTACTATTACCATTATTATTTATACATTAACATTATTAATCTTAATAATACAATTTTTACTAATACATTCACATTATTAAAATGTTTACTAATACATTCACATTATTACATCTGGAACCAGCAAATGTTTTTTCTGCCTAAATGGCTTCAACCATCAAACTATTTAAATTAGATTAATGGACTATTGGTTCCAGCTTTACTTGTACAAACTACTACAGCAGTTCATTTATAAGCGAACATTACCTAATGTGTAAGTCAAACTGTCAGATAAAAGTAGTCAGAAGTAGAAAATGGCATGAAAATAAAATACTCAAGTAAAGTAAAGTACCTCAAAGTTGTACTTAAGTACTGTACTTTAATCTTCTTGGAGAAACTGTGTTTTGTGGTCACAATGCATTCTGGGAAACAGACTCCTGGAAGTGAAGACAGCGCCACAGATTCCGGTCCATCAGCTTCATTGATCTCCCTGATCTTCATCTCTTCCAGGAACGTTCAAGAACGGGATCGCAGAGGGCGAGGTGGACGCCACCTTCGGGCCCCTGGAGGCCATGCGCCTCACCGTGTTGACGGACTCGCCGGTCTGGGTGATCCTCAGCGAGGTGAGACCTTCTGGACCGGAACCAGATTAAAACCAGTGTGACCCACAACAACTTGTTTTGTTATCCAAAGGGTCTTAGTGTAAAAGAAGTCCTGGAGGAAGATGGTTCTCGATTCCTCTTATTCCGTTTTATGGGTTCCTGGAGAAGTTGTTGTTGAAATTTCATTGAGGATTAAAAGAGTTCTTGAAGAGGTTAAAGGTTCTAAGCAGGAGATTCCAGGAGGGTTTTGGAGGTTCAAGAATTGGTTTCAGAGGTTCTGGAGCGGGACTCTGAGGGTTCTTGAGTTCTTGAACGGGTCTTGGATGCGGTTCCAAGCATCCTGGAGAGACTTCGATGTGTTTCAGCGATGCCGTGGTTCAAGAGGTCCTTAATCCCAGCCAGCATGTCCATGTGGGGCCCATAAGGTTTAAATTTGGGCTGCCGATAAGGGTCCCAAGTGGGTTTGTCCGCAGTTTCCACGGTGGCCTCACCTGTGTTTGCCCATACTGGGTTTATTCACCGGTTTATTCACCGACTTTAAGAGGGATCTGACTGGGCTTTAAGTGGGACCCAAATTGGCTACAAATTGGCCTCACCTGTGTTTGCCCAGTATGCCACCGTGTTTGCCCAGTATGCCACCGTGGAAACTGCGGACAAACCCACTTGGGACCCTTATCGGCAGCCCAAATTTAAACCTTATGGGCCCCACATGGACATGCTGGCTGGGATAGTGACCAGTCATCTATGTTTGTGCCTCGATTACGCTTGAGGGCTGGAGGATGCTTTCAAGGGTCTTGGCAGTCTTTCTTAGTGTTCCATGGATCCATGGTGGGGTCCCTGAGGAGATCAAACAGGGACTGTTTAATCGGGTCCCCAGCATCCTCAGGTCCTGGTTCCTTTGGCTGTCAAGGATATTCCAACTTCCATGTCAAGATCCAAAGTGTTCAGTTCAGGAGGACCGAGGGGGCGTTTGGTGGGGCAGCCGAGGTGCCTTCAGGGTGTTCCAGATATTCCAGAAGTACAGTGTTTGTCGAAGGGTTGTGTATGATGGGGTGCCTTTGAGAAGGTTCCAGGGACTTCAAAAAGCTTCACGTCTCCAAGACCAGGCTGGAGGGCTTGTTAGGAATGCCATTTTAGGACTGTGTAAGAGGATTTCAAGGAGTTTTTCTGGGGGGGGGGGGGGGGTAGAAGAATTCTTGAAGAGGTTCCCGTGGTGCCAGGCCTCCTTGAAAGTCAGAGGGTGTTATGGAAGATTCTAGGAGTGCTTGAAATTGCTGTTTGATGGGATTCCAGGAGTCCTTGAGGCGGTCTCCGGATGGAAGAGCTTCAGGAGATATTTCTGAGCTTATAGAGACGTCTTCCACGTCTTCCACGTCTTCCACGTATCCTTGACTGGCCCTTGATGAGCTGTGAAGGGTCCTCGAGGAACATCAGATGTTAATTTCGTCTTTGTAGACATTTTCTAAATAATTACAGCCGAGTGAACGACCTCTAAACGTCTGGTTCCTCTGCACATTCACAGCAGCCCGACAACGTAATCCTTCAAAACCTCAGAAGGTCCAAATCAACTGAGAGTTTAATTGTTAAAAACATTTCCCTTTTCGTTTTGATTGAAGCAAACGGGCCTCAGAGTAGCGCCGGTGTGAACGGATTAGTTCAGCTGCACCAAAGACCCCTGACCTTTGACCTTTCTGTCTCCATGTAACCCTTTTAAAGAACGCATTAGTCTGAGAGGCTTTTTAAGTGATGTAACAGAGCGTTGGATCCGCCTCAGATTAATAAAACAGTTTAATGTCAACCATCACAGAGTAAATACAGTTTTATCCTCCAATATTCATATAAAACATGATCAGGACATCGTGGATGTTTTAATAGTCTCTGATCTCCGATCATGTGACCTATAAACAACCAATCAGTGTTTAGACCAACAGGAGGAGAGCTAGTAACGTTAGCAGCACCGCTAACGGAAAACCAGCGGAGGTGCCTGACAGCTCTCAGCTCATTAATACACTTCCTTAACACTAATGATGAATATACAAATAATATACAGTATATTTTAAAAACACTATAAATTACTATAACAAATTATAACATTTAGATTTTTTGATGATTTACTGACTTCAGAGCATTAAAATGATTTTTGGGATGATGGTGACAGTAAATATTCTGGATCCTTGTAGAATAATTAATATTGTCATGTTCAGAGATCTAAAAGAAAAAGTATATTTTATGATCTGAACCGTGAGTCTGATGATCCGTTGTACCTCTACTTTTATCATCATTGAATATATATATATATATCTCTCTTTCTTACTGGTTTCTTACTGGTTTCTCTGGTCTCCCCTGACTCAGATCTTCATAAAGAAAGCCGAGTGAAGACCTCCTCGCTCCGGCCCTGCTCACCAGATTCACACCGGCGGTGCCACAGCGCCGCCGTCTGGCCGAACCTCGCCGCTGCAGTGTGGATCAGAGACTGAGATGAAAAACATAAACAACAACAACAACAACAACAACACGGCTCACACAGACTCCCGGTTGCTCTCTCATGATGCTGTTAGTGAAGAATCTGTATTCGTGTACATACGGGAAGGTAGATGTTGAAAACACTGGGAACTCTAAACCTGCTGCTTCAAAAACCCACAGACTCAAAGGCCTCTTTCTTATCGGCAGACGGTTGGACCTTTCTACCCCCCCCCCCCCTCCCCTCAGAGGTCGGTTGGTCTGGACCTTTCTACCCCTCAGGTCGGTTGGTCCGGACCTTTCTACCCCCGCTCTGGACAGTTGGTCTGGACCTTTCTACCCCCCCCCCCTCAGAGGTCGGTTGGTCTGGACCTTTCTACCCCCCCCCCCCCCCCCCCCCCCCCGCCCTGGACAGTTGGTCTGGACCAGTCTACCACCCTGGACGGTTGGTCCGGACCTTTCTCCCCCCCACAGTAACCGTGTACTGCATATACGCATAGAGATGTTCAGATGTACCACACTTCCATATGAATGCCCCTCAGTGTGTCGATGTGTGTAGCTGCTGCTCGGGGGTTCAGAGGTTTGCCTTAACGAGGACGAAGAGCAGAAACGAGCCCCGGACAAAGTACCCAGAATCCTTTGCTGCGACCTCGGCCTTCTCAGATCTGGGTAGCTTGGAAACTACTGATGACGACGACGCCGGCGGCTGGTGTTTTACTTTTTTAATTAACGAAGTCTTTTAAAGTTGATTTAGTTTTAAGTTAACTGAGGCCTTTTCACAGACGACTGCTCTGTTCTACTGCACAGTACTTTGATGTACTTCACAGTACTTTGATGTACTTCACAGTACTTTATTGCACTTCACAGTACTCTGTTCTACTGCACAGTACTTTGATGTACTTCACAGTTCTTTACAGTACTCTGTTCTACTTCCCAGTACTCTCAATGTACTCCACAGTACTCTAGTTTCCTCTTGTACTTTACTGCACCAGAGATTCTTTTCTTTCTTTCATCCAGTTTCAGTCCCGTTGACTCTTCAGGTTTACTTTTATTTCTCCGTAAAGACGTCTTTTGTCTCTTTGTGTTCCCTCAGATTATTATTTTTATTATTAGTTTGTTCCCTCGGTTCAGTTGTCGGTTCTCAAAGGGTGTAAATGTTTCCATCAATTACTAAATGAGTCCACGTGTCCTCCAGAAAGATGATTAACGAGGTTTCAGATCCTGAATAAATTCAAACCGAACGATGGTTTTATGGGACTTTCCCGTTTTAAAAACAGAACAAATCAAATGTAGTCACCTTCAAATGAACAAATCCATTCAGTTCTTTTATCGATTCATTATTATGAATGAAAGGATTAAAGAAAACATTTCTTCCAGCTCCTCCATGAGATCAAAACTTCAGATGAAAGCGTCTTCAAGCTTCAGGAAACATCCCGAGTCGTCTTTTCTTTGTAGATGCACTGGAATGCATTGCTATAACCTTGTGTTTGTCTTTTGTATCCTTTAGATAAAACTATTTAAATGATCTTCAACTTCTATCCAATCTGTGACTTGTAATAAAGACAGAAATTTAAATGATTTGTTTGTTATGAAAGGCTTTCTGATGTCCCAGCTATGTTATTTTTTTGTTATCAGGTTTCATCAAAGAGAAAATGACGAAATCACAACATCACTGCGACGAAAGACGATTAATCGCAGAAGAAGCTGCGAGGTTATGAATTTATGTCAATTTTATGCAGAAATAAACAACCCAGTGAGGTGACAGGAAGTGATTTAGAATGGCCCTCACAAATGTGGTCTTCACAATAAAAGTCATGTTCTCAGCGGTGAGATTGAAGAGGTTGAAGCTGTGATTTGTTTTGCTTCGTTGACGTCTGACTGGACACGATGGAGCTCTGTGGCTGCACGTTATGAGCTTTTCATTACATGTGGAAATAGAAACATCCACCCGATTAAAAATATGGATTTTTTTAAGGGGGATGATGGGGGTCGAGGACGTTTTTAAAAGCAGCGTCGTGTTCTGTCACAGTGAATAAAGGGTGATGAGGTCATGGGTCACATGGGTAAAGGTCACATGACTCCCACAAGCTCTGCACTGAACTGCTTGTGGGGGAATTAAAGGAGTAGTTAGACATGTTTTGTGTGGAAAATGAGAGCGAGACGTTCAGATGGATTCAAGTCGTATGTGTTAAGTGCAGAGCTGGAGGCAGATTAGCTTAGCTTAGCATAAAGACTGGAAGCAGGTGGGAACAGCTAGCATAGCTCTCTTGCTTTTAGGGGGATTCAGGTGCTGGAACTGTTGTTATGGTGATGATGTGCAGTGAAATGGGGGAGGGGAGGTACTTTTGTTATTTTGCATTTATCTGTGGAAAATATAACACATATAAACTATCACTTTTACATTAATTTCAGTGTTATATGTATATATTTCTCGTGTTCAAAACGGATGACATCTTTACCCTAATTTTTTATAATATTATGATTAGTTTTACATCGTACATAAACGTTAATTTGAGTACAAAAAGGAGCTGAATGTTAACGATAAAATAAAGAAGATTCTGGTATTTTCCTCATAGAATCTTCATCTGGCAGTTCCTTTTCGTCGGTCTCGCTCTGACCAATCAGCGAGCACTTCCCCTGACAGCTGGACCAATCAACGCTGTCCACGAGGTTCTGCTCCGGGAGGAGGGGTGGGCTCTGTCATCTGCGACCGAGATCCCCCCCCTTTTTGACCAATCAGCTGTTGACAGTTGACAGGAAACGTCAAACGTTCCACAGTGCCGACCAATCAGCGGCGCCGGTGGGAGGCGGCTTGTGCTCTCTACTATCCCATGTGACGCTCCTCAGTCGTTCCCAGGCGGTCACATCCAACGAGGTGAGTAAAGAGGCCGATAAACGGCACTTTTTCCCGGGGAACACGGCGAGAGAGCCGCGGTTTTATGAGACACGTCGGTTTATTTATACTCTCCGTACGCTAAGGATTAAAATGACGTCCGTTTTTTATCCGTTAGAAGCGGATATCTGCGCCTCCAGCGCGCCGTTAGCACGAGCAGCTAACCGAAGCTAATTAACTACAGGTGGACCCAGCTAGCATGTTAGCATCCTGCGTGGGCCTTTTTATTAACCTTTAAACCTTTAAAACCTCAAACAGGAAACATTCATCAATGCATTTAACTCAGATGAGCCATAATGTTCAGTAAACGTGATTGAAAATGTTAATAAGGTATAACATATGTAAAAATGTTAAATATGTGAAGCTGCAGTTTGTGGGAACCAGTTTTTTCAAATGTCATGAAGCTGCGTTTTATTGATTATTTGTTAATCATTCACTTACAAAAAATGGAGGAAACGTTTGATCTACAATTCAAACATTTCACTGATTGTTTAAGCAACAAAATGATGGTCAAGACATCTAGAAAAATATATATATTTTTTAAATAATTTAACGTTTTATTGTAAACAAATTGAAACAAACAAGTACAATAAATAAGATGTGTTTTAAGTTAATGAAAATGTTCCAACTCAAAAGCTAATAAGACATTTATGATGTTAAAATTGTACTTAAGTAGTTATTAATGGTTAATTAAGAAATAACATCTGACTGCAGAGCTGTTTTTTTAATCATACCCTAATTTAACTAATTTAATAGTTTATCTTTCTGAAAGTTTACTTAAAGCCTCCTAAAAAAAAAAAAACTGAACTGATTAATGTCTGTTTAATTTAAATCAATATTTTACTTGTTCCTCTGATTCAAGTACATTTTGTCCTCATAAAACAAAATGTTAAAAGTATTTTCTAAACGTGCCTCGGGCGTCCACACAGTCTTCATTCAGGTCGACGTGATGCACGACACAGAACCTGTCTGAATGCATTCTGGGATGTTGGCAGCGACTCAAGGGTCTGAAATAAGAAAAGAAAACACAACAACAATGCCGTTCAGTTCAAACCTCCCATTCGAGGAGCAGGAAGCGGAAATGAACGCTCCCGTGACTAATTGATTTATATTCCTGAAGAATGGTGATATTCTTACAGAAACTTTTGGTTAAAGGTTCCGCCCCTTTTTTTACAGTCAGAACCCGGTTCTTGTGGGTTCATGACCTCATCAGATCCGGTCTCTGCTGGTTTCAGGGCGTCTTTTTCTGATCTGAAGTCATTCAAATACAAACCGGCTCCAAGTATTAGAGTAAAAAACATTTAGGCTGACATGCCAAGAAATGTACTTATTTAAAAAATATATTTGAATAACATGTAGACTAATGAACTTCAGTCGAGACATTGAAACCCAAATAAATCAACAAATTTATGGATATGGAAAAAATTATGGATTTTAGGAAGTCTGGAGGTACTTCTGCGTTTGAGAAATGCCGAGAAAATGCATAAATTTTGCGGAGAGAAAAAAATATCGATGAGGCATGAAATCCATAGTAAGTAAATTATTATATGTGTGTATAAATAAATCAAACTTGTAAAAATCTTTAATTTGTCTGTCATGAAACTGTTTGTTTCACTTCCGTAATAACAGATTTAATAATTGTTTGTTCTATTTATTTTAATGTTTAATTTTCATTGAAATGTTAATATTTCAAATAAACTATTCTTAAAATGTTACAGTTCAGACCTAGAATCTATATCTATATATATATATATATATATATATTACGATTTTATGTGTATATATGTATTTATTTTATATATTTAAAAAAAGATGTATATATTTGTTTGTAATTTTGTATATATTTGTTAAGATTATTTATATATTTGTATTCATTTTTTATATATATATATATATATATATATATATATATATATATATATAAAAAAAAATGAATACAACTATCTATCTATCAAAATAATCCAACTATCTATCTATCTCAAGGGAAATGAATCGTTTGGTCGCATCATGTAAACGTGCTCCAGCTCATTGGGTGTTTTCAGGTGTAAAGCAGATGAGTCACACATTGGCGGTTGAGACTCCGTCAGTCATTCCGTGTTTATATTTCCTGCTCCGTGACCTACGAGGCTCCTCGCCGCTGACTTCTGTTTAAATAGTAACCCGTCTGTTATGATACTGGAGTCCTCCTCCCAAAAGCTCCGTTTCCTCCCATCAAACCCAGTTGGAAACCAGTTTGTTATCTGAGGAGCAGCAGATGTCCTGGAGGCTCAACGGACTCTTAATATCAGATTAACTGACTCGCTGTAAATCCAGACCTTCAGTCTGAGGAGAACTTCCACTTCGCTGGTTTCTCTCCACTGATGTCAGCCAATCAGAGAGCTTCTGAAAGGTTATTACCGGAACATGATGTCGCCAAAATGACATTTATTTATATGTAAACTCAATCCCACAAACAATAACTCATCCAGAGCACCAAATGTGGATTCATCCGCCGCTGAAAGTAGTCCTCCACCACTCCTCCTGTTTTGATTAAACCAGCTGCTGGAAAACAACTTAAAATTATATTTTACTTCATATATTTTTATACTTGAATCACAGTAAAATGTATAATACATAATAATAACAAAACTTTAAAAGAAACTGTAAAATTCAGCAGTTTATTAATATAACTGGGCAACTGTATGTGTTAATAATTATAGAAAATACCACCTTTTTAAATGATTATATATAATGTCAGATAGAAAGATTACATTTATATATAATGTCAGATTGACTACTAATGTCTTAATAAAAGTGAGACTAACAAACCAACTGGATTATTTCATTAACAAATATGTAAAATTGTGATTATTACAAACACAGAAATGCATTTATTGATTCAGTTCTTTAATTATTCACAACTGTACACTTCTTTATAATTACTTTTCCCTCAAACGCCTCGTGGGTGTCGGCCAGGAGGCTTTAATGCTAAGCTAACAGCTAGCGCCTGTTAGCCTGAGTATGCTAATCCTGCTGCTAATCAGATTATCACACACACTGAGATCTACAGGATTATTGTCTTCTAATCGAGAGGTGATATTTATCTGCCTGTTTTCATGACTCATCTTTTATTTAATAGATTTAGTTTTAAACAAATTTATTGTTCTCAGTTTTATAAATAACTGCAGAAAAGTAGATTGGTGCTCATCTTTAATAATAATTCAGTAAAAAAAACCTCTGAAATATTTCTTTATAAAAGAAAATTAAGTGAAAAATATATTACAAATTAAAACAAAATTTAGACAACAATTTGAGTCTAAGACTATTTTAAGAGATTTAGAAACATACATGTATAGTATAAGTGGTTGATATAGTAATATAAGTGGTTATTATAAAATAAGTGGTTATTTTATAATTTCCTTCCTGAGAAAACTTCCATGACGACTGAAGGAAACCATAATTATGAGTTCTCTTGGGACTGGTTAACGTTTAAAGGATTTATTTAAGACGTTGGGGAAATAAACTGTTCCGTAAAGAAAAGCGTCTCTTCTGGTCTTCAGTTCTGTAAATGTTCAATAGAGTCTGTTATTTACCTGTAAACACACCGTGTGTGTGTGTGTGTGTGTGTGGTAATCCCATTAAGGTTGCGTGTCTCCCGGGTGCTGGTCCGTCACCTGGACGATTAACTGTGTGTGTGTGTGTGTGTGTGTGTGTGTGTGTGTGTGTGTTTGTTAATGATGGAGGGATGAGTTTGTAATGAAGTAGTTTATTTATAGAAACGTCTGTAGAGCTTTAAAATGCAGCCGGGACGTGAACTGTTGTGGAACATAGGACGGTAAAAACAAACGTGCTCACCACCTCCTCCTCTTCCTCCCCCCTCCTCCTCTTCCTCCCCCCCTCCTCTTCCTCCCCCCCTCCTCTTCCTCCCTCCCCAGACTATGGATCAGAAGTTCGGGTTGTTCGTCCTTCTGGCAGCGGGCCTCCTGTGCCTCAGTTTGTCGCCCGTCTCTCGGGCGGAGGACGGGATGGACGACGTTCTGGGCGACTACGAGGACGTGGAGGACGAGCTGGACCTGAGCCTCCCCGGAGCCGAGGAAGAGGAGGAGGATCTGGAGGGGGACCTGCAGGAGGAAGCTCCAGCTGCCCCGAAAACACCGCCAATCCCCAAGGTAGGACTGGTAACCGCCGTGTAGTAGTACTGATGATGTAGTACTGATGTAGTACTACTGACGTAGTACTGATGTAGTAGTACTGATCACTAGTAGTACCGACGACGTAGTAGTACTGATGTCATCACAAAGATAAAAAGAAACCATCACCACCAAGAAAAATCTTCCTTTTTAATTAATTTCACCTTTTCTCACTACATTTATTTTATGTTTATTTAGTATTTCTCATACTTGTTATCTTAAAATAGTTTTTATTATCCTATTTTGTGTTATTTTTCAGAATTCTATTGTTTATTTTATTGTTTTAAATGTGTTTATTCCATTTTGTAAAGCACTTTTGAGCTCTTTTTGTATGTTTATTACATGTTTGTACAGCAGAAGGTGTCCTGTTATAAAACCCCTGTGTGGAACATGTGATGTGAGGTCATTTAAAGTCCGTAGTTCCTCATCAAAATGCTCTTTTTCACGTCTCCCCTCCTCCAGGTGACCTACAAGGCTCCAGAGCCGATGGGGGAACATTTCATCGCCGAGTCTTTTGACCGCGGGACCTTAGACGGGTAAATGCAAACGCTTTGTCTCTGTTTCTGTAGACCTGAGAGCTGCTGGCTCTCTGCTCAGGTGTGTGGGGTCTAAACTCACCTGTGTTGCTTTCAGGTGGGTTCTGTCCAGTGCCAAGAAGGAGGACGCCGACGAAGACATCGCCAAGTACGACGGTGAGTACACAAATACATTTATGTCCTCACGGAAAGTACCTGCAGGGAGGGAGGAAGTATTCAGATCCCTTACTTCAAAGTACTAATACCAGTCTGTATAAATACTCTTTTACAGTTTAAGTACTAATCTCTCACACAGTAAATCAGGGGTCTCATTGGAGGACCACACAGAACGCGCAATATTGTTGAAAGTTTATTTATTCACTTTTACATTAATAACATATTTTCTTCATACTTAACAAAAAAAGGCAACCAGCAGTTTCTATACATTTTTATATTAGCTTTTAACACTCTGTGGTCTGGGGGTCATTTTCTCGATTTTACATACTTTTTAAATTCCCCTTTTTTAAAGTCACTCGCAAATGACAGAACAATCTCAGCCATCTATATAATGAGGCACCATTGTCCCAAAGGCACAAGTGTAAAGAGAAAATATGACTAAAGCTGAAAAATGAAATCTCGAATTTTGGAATTCTTTCATAT
>JBAMJR010000835.1:0-10000 GCA_038501785.1 Myoxocephalus aenaeus
CACGAGAATCCTAGATAACCAGGGGCACCAGAGTTAGATAACCAGGGGCACGAGATAGTTCTAGATAACCAGGGGCACGAGATAGTTCTAGATAACCAGGGGCACGAAACTCCAGGGCGGCGGACCTTGGGTTTTAACCCAGGGGTGGGGGCTTAAGAGTGGGTCCACGGGGTCGGAGGGTGAGCCGGGTCACTGGGGGAGCTCCGGAGGTAGGGTCTGGTCCAAGGGGGGGTCACTTAGCATCCAGGCTATGCCGGGTTTGAGTGCTCCAAAGTGGGGTGTGGTGAGTGCAGTGTGTGCCTGGGACTCAGAGCAGGGACTCTGAGTGAGTGTTTCCCCACAGAATGGTGATGTCCTCCAGGTGAGAAAGTGCCCTCCCTCCCTCCCTCCAGAGTCAGCTCTGGTGGGAGGGAGGGAGGGCTTTTTTTTTGTTCTCTGCCCGGGAAAAGATGCAGGTGATCGGCTGTGTGTGTGTGTGTGTGCCCTCCCTCTCTTCCTCCAGAGTCAGCTCTGGTGGGAGTGAGGGAGGGCTTTTTTTTTGTTTATCAGTATTAAAGTGTTCAATATGTGGGTTGACATGTTCAATGAGACCCTCTGTGGTCCTCAGTGAGCTCCATGGTGAAGAGTGGTAGTGTGAATCGGTATTAAAGTGTTCAATGTGGGGGTTGACATGTCTAATGAGACCCTCTGTGGTCCTCAGTGAGCTCCATGGTGTAGATGACCAGTGTGCATCCCTAATAAAGTGTTCAATATGTGGGTTGAGATGTCTAATGAGACCCTCTGTGGTCCTCCATGGTGAAGAGGACCAGTGTGCATCCCTAATAAAGTGTTCAATATGTGGGTTGGCATGTCTAATGAGACCCTCTGTGGTCCTCAGTGAGCTCCATGGTGTAGATGACCAGTGTGCATCCCTAATAAAGTGTTCAATATGTGGGTTGGCATGTCTAATGAGACCCTCTGTGGTCCTCAGTGAGCTCCATGGTGAAGATGACCAGTGTGCATCCCTATTAAAGTGTTCAATATGTGGGTTGAGATGTCTAATGATACCCTCAGTGAGCTCCATGGTGAAGAGGACCAGTGTGCATCCCTAATAAAGTGTTCAATATGTGGGTTGGCATGTCTAATGAGACCCTCTGTGGTCCTCAGTGAGCTCCATGGTGTAGAGGACCAGTGTGCATCCCTAATAAAGTGTTCAATATGTGGGTTGGCATGTCTAATGAGACCCTCTGTGGTCCTCAGTGAGCTCCATGGTGAAGATGACCAGTGTGCATCCCTAATAAAGTGTTCAATATGTGGGTTGAGATGTCTAATGAGACCCTCTGTGGTCCTCAGTGAGCTCCATGGTGTAGATGAACAGTGTGCATCCCTAATAAAGTGTTCAATATGTGGGTTGAGATGTCTAATGATACCCTCTGTGGTCCTCCATGGTGAAGAGGACCAGTGTGCATCCCTAATAAAGTGTTCAATATGTGGGTTGGCATGTCTAATGAGACCCTCTGTGGTCCTCAGTGAGCTCCATGGCTCTCAGGGGTTAATATTTCAAACATCACTAATCCGATATTAATGCTCTATTTGTGCCTTGGCACTTTAAACATGTAGCCATGGGTCTTGTGGTGCATTTTGCCATCTCTAGACCGACTTTGCGGCCTTCAAACGCGGCCTCTGAAGTCTGAATGGAATCCAAGTTGCAGTCAGTCGAATTGAATTCATAGCCTGGTAGAGGGCTCCATCTTGTGGCGAAATCCGGGCATTACAAATTGAGCTTTTAATGCACTGACCTCTGCAAACCTGACCCGCCGACTGCGCTCTACAGCGGCCGCCGAGCAGGCTGTGGAGCACCTAGAAGCCTGCGGGTTGGCTTCCCGTCTTCAGGGGAAGCTCTTCTTTCCAACGCCGTTTTCCGCGAGAAGATTGGAGCAGGATAAGTCACTTTCCAGGGTTGAAATGTGGCTCCCGGCCTTCTACTCCAATGCAGGCTTCGACTCCGGAGCACTAAAACGGCTGTGGAGCAGGCTCTGGAGCACCTAGAGGCCCGCGGGTTGGCTTGCATTTTTCAGGGGAACCTCCTCTTTCCAACGCCGTTTTCCGCGAGAAGATTGGAGCAGGGTAAGGCACTTTCCAGGGTTGAAATGTGGCGCAAGCTGTGCTTGGAGCTCCCTCCTGTGGCGACGTCCGGTACTGCATGCGGATTCACTAAAACGGTCCTAAATCAGGCTGTGGACCACCTAGAAGCCCCGGGTTTGGCTTCCCGTGTTCAGGGGAAGCTCCTCTTCAATTCGGCATGGTCCCCGTGGTTCCAGGCCAGCTAACAGCGAAAGGTCAAAGGTCAGATGGCCTCCAAAGCCCTGAGCTCCCCAGCTAGAGGGAGTGTCTTCTGGGTCTGTCTGAGTGAGTGTGAGACCCCCCCACGAGACCCAGACCAGTACCCGGACTTGGTGGTCCTGGTCTGGGTCTGTGTGAGTGACTGAGACCCCCCATGAGACCCAGACCAGTACCCAGGCTTGGTGGTCCTGGTCTGGGTCTGTGTGAGTGACTGAGACCCCCCATGAGACCAAGACCAGTACCCAGACTTGGTGGTCCTTCTCTGGGTACCCCAGAGGGACTGAGACCCCCCCATGAGACCCAGACCAGTACCCAGGCTTGGTGGTCCTGGTCTGGGTACCTCTGAGTGACTGAGACCCCCCCACAAGACCCAGACCAGTACCCAGACTTGGTGGTCCTTCTCTGGGTACCCCAGAGGGACTGAGACCCCCCCACAAGACCAAGACCAGTACCCAGGCTTGGTGGTCCTGGTCTGGGTACCCCAGAGTGACTGAGACCCCCCCACAAGACCAAGACCAGTACCCAGGCTTGGTGGTCCTGGTCTGGGTACCCCAGAGGGACTGAGACCCCCCATGAGACCAAGACCAGTACCCAGGCTTAGTAGACCTGGTCTGGGTACCCCAGAGGGACTGAGACCCCCCCATGAGACCCAGACCAGTACCCAGACTTAGTGGTCCTTCTCTGGGTACCCCAGAGGGACTGAGACCCCCCCATGAGACCCAGACCAGTACCCGGACTTGGTGGTCCTGGTCTGGGTCTGTGTGAGTGACTGAGACCCCCCCACAAGACCAAGACCAGTACCCAGGCTTGGTGGTCCTGGTCTGGGTACCCCAGAGTGACTGAGACCCCCCCACAAGACCAAGACCAGTACCCAGGCTTGGTGGTCCTGGTCTGGGTCTGTGTGAGTGACTGAGACCCCCTTCAGGACCAAGGCCAGTACCCAGGCTCGGTGGTCCTTCTCTGGGTCTGAGTGAGTGACTGAGACCCCCCCATGAGACCAAGACCAGTACCCAGACTTAGTAGACCTGGTCTGGGTACCAGAGAGGGACTGAGACCCCCCCACGAGACCCAGACCAGTACCCGGACTTGGTGGTCCTGGTCTGGGTCTGTGTGAGTGACTGAGACCCCCCATGAGACCCAGACCAGTACCCAGACTTAGTAGACCTGGTCTGGGTACCCCTGAGAGACTGAGACCCCCCCACAAGACCAAGACCAGTACCCAGGCTTGGTGGTCCTGGTCTGGGTCTGTGTGAGTGACTGAGACCCCCCATGAGACCCAGACCAGTACCCGGACTTGGTGGTCCTGGTCTGGGTCTGTGTGAGTGACTGAGACCCCCCCACAAGACCAAGACCAGTACCCAGGCTTGGTGGTCCTGGTCTGGGTACCTCTGAGTGACTGAGACCCCCTTCAGGACCAAGGCCAGTACCCAGGCTTGGTGGTCCTTCTCTGGGTACCCCAGAGGGACTGAGACCCCCCCACAAGACCCAGACCAGTACCCAGACTTGGTGGTCCTGGTCTGGGTACCCCAGAGGGACTGAGACCCCCCCACAAGACCAAGACCAGTACCCAGACTTGGTGGTCCTTCTCTGGGTCTGAGTGAGTGACTGTGACCCCCCATGAGACCAAGACCAGTACCCAGACTTAGTAGACCTGGTCTGGGTACCAGAGAGTGACTGAGACCCCCCCATGAGACCCAGACCAGTACCCAGACTTGGTGGTCCTTCTCTGGGTACCCCAGAGGGACTGAGACCCCCCCACAAGACCCAGACCAGTACCCAGACTTGGTGGTCCTGGTCTGGGTACCCCAGAGGGACTGAGACCCCCCCACAAGACCAAGACCAGTACCCAGACTTGGTGGTCCTTCTCTGGGTCTGAGTGAGTGACTGTGACCCCCCATGAGACCAAGACCAGTACCCAGACTTAGTAGACCTGGTCTGGGTACCAGAGAGTGACTGAGACCCCCCCATGAGACCCAGACCAGTACCCAGACTTGGTGGTCCTTCTCTGGGTACCCCAGAGGGACTGAGACCCCCCCCACAAGACCCAGACCAGTACCCAGACTTGGTGGTCCTGGTCTGGGTACCCCAGAGGGACTGAGACCCCCCCACAAGACCAAGACCAGTACCCAGACTTGGTGGTCCTTCTCTGGGTCTGAGTGAGTGACTGTGACCCCCCATGAGACCAAGACCAGTACCCAGACTTAGTAGACCTGGTCTGGGTACCAGAGAGTGACTGAGACCCCCCCATGAGACCCAGACCAGTACCCAGACTTGGTGGTCCTGGTCTGGGTCTGTGTGAGTGACTGAGACCCCCCCACGAGACCAAGACCAGTACCCAGGCTTGGTGGTCCTGGTCTGGGTACCCCAGAGTGACTGAGACCCCCCCATGAGACCAAGACCAGTACCCAGACTTGGTGGTCCTGGTCTGGGTACCTCTGAGTGACTGAGACCCCCCCACAAGACCAAGACCAGTACCCAGGCTTGGTGGTCCTTCTCTGGGTCTGTGTGAGTGACTGAGACCCCCTTCAGGACCAAGGCCAGTACCCAGGCTTGGTGGTCCTGGTCTGGGTACCCCAGAGGGACTGAGACCCCCCCACAAGACCAAGACCAGTACCCAGACTTAGTAGACCTGGTCTGGGTACCATAGAGGGACTGAGACCCCCCCATGAGACCAAGACCAGTACCCAGACTTAGTAGACCTGGTCTGGGTACCATAGAGGGACTGAGACCCCCCCATGAGACCAAGACCAGTACCCAGACTTGGTGGTCCTTCTCTGGGTCTGTGTGAGTGACTGAGACCCCCTTCAGGACCAAGGCCAGTACCCAGGCTTGGTGGTCCTTCTCTGGGTACCCCAGAGGGACTGAGACCCCCCCACAAGACCAAGACCAGTACCCAGGCTTGGTGGTCCTGGTCTGGGTACCTCTGATTGACTGAGACCCCCCCACAAGACCAATACCAGTACCCAGACTTAGTAGACCTGGTCTGGGTACCCCAGAGTGACTGAGACCCCCCCATGAGACCAAGACCAGTACCCAGACTTAGTAGACCTGGTCTGGGTACCATAGAGGGACTGAGACCCCCCCATGAGACCAAGACCAGTACCCAGACTTAGTAGACCTGGTCTGGGTACCAGAGAGGGACTGAGACCCCCCCATGAGACCAAGACCAGTACCCAGACTTAGTAGACCTGGTCTGGGTACCATAGAGGGACTGAGACCCCCCCATGAGACCAAGACCAGTACCCAGACTTAGTAGACCTGGTCTGGGTACCCCAGAGTGACTGAGACCCCCCCCATGAGACCAAGACCAGTACCCAGACTTAGTAGACCTGGTCTGGGTACCATAGAGGGACTGAGACCCCCCCATGAGACCAAGACCAGTACCCAGACTTAGTAGACCTGGTCTGGGTACCAGAGAGGGACTGAGACCCCCCCATGAGACCAAGACCAGTACCCAGACTTAGTAGACCTGGTCTGGGTACCATAGAGGGACTGAGACCCCCCCATGAGACCAAGACCAGTACCCAGACTTAGTAGACCTGGTCTGGGTACCATAGAGGGACTGAGACCCCCCCATGAGACCAAGACCAGTACCCAGACTTAGTAGACCTGGTCTGGGTACCCCAGAGTGACTGAGACCCCCCCCCATGAGACCAAGACCAGTACCCAGACTTAGTAGACCTGGTCTGGGTACCATAGAGGGACTGAGACCCCCCCATGAGACCAAGACCAGTACCCAGACTTAGTAGACCTGGTCTGGGTACCAGAGAGGGACTGAGACCCCCCCATGAGACCAAGACCAGTACCCAGACTTAGTAGACCTGGTCTGGGTACCATAGAGGGACTGAGACCCCCCCATGAGACCAAGACCAGTACCCAGACTTAGTAGACCTGGTCTGGGTACCATAGAGGGACTGAGACCCCCCCATGAGACCCAGACCAGTACCCAGACTTGGTGGTCCTTCTCTGGGTCTGTGTGAGTGACTGAGACCCCCCCATGAGACCCAGACCAGTACCCAGACTTAGTAGACCTGGTCTGGGTACCAGAGAGGGACTGAGACCCCCCATGAGACCAAGACCAGTACCCAGGCTTGGTGGTCCTTCTCTGGGTACCCCAGAGGGACTGAGACCCCCCATGAGACCAAGACCAGTACCCAGACTTGGTAGACCTGGTCTGGGTACCATAGAGGGACTGAGACCCCCCCACAAGACCAAGACCAGTACCCAGGCTTGGTGGTCCTGGTCTGGGTCTGACTGAGTGACTGAGACCCCCCCACAAGACCAAGACCAGTACCCAGGCTTGGTGGTCCTTCTCTGGGTACCCCAGATTGACTAAGACCCCCCCACAAGACCAAGACCAGTACCCAGGCTTGGTGGTCCTGGTCTGGGTACCCCAGAGTGACTGAGACCCCCCATGAGACCAAGACCAGTACCCAGGCTTAGTAGACCTGGTCTGGGTACCCCAGAGGGACTGAGACCCCCCTACAGGACCAAGACCTTTACCCGGACTTAGTAGACCTGGTCTGGGTACCACAGAGGGACTGGGACCCCCCTACAGGACCAAGACCTTTACCCGGACTTAGTAGACCTGGTCTGGGTACCAGAGAGGGACTGAGACCCCCCTACAGGACCAAGACCTTTACCCGGACTTAGTAGACCTGGTCTGGGTACCAGAGAGGGACTGAGACCCCCCTACAGGACCAAGACCTTTACCCGGACTTAGTAGACCTGGTCTGGGTACCAGAGAGGGACTGAGACCCCCCTACAGGACCCAGACCTTTACCCGGACTTAGTAGACCTGGTCTGGGTACCCCAGAGTGACTGAGACCCCCCCATGAGACCAAGACCTTTACCCGGACTTAGTAGACCTGGTCTGGGTACCCCAGAGGGACTGAGACCCCCCCATGAGACCAAGACCTTTACCCGGACTTAGTAGACCTGGTCTGGGTACCCCAGAGGGACTGGGACCCCCCTACAGGACCCAGACCTTTACCCGGACTTAGTAGACCTGGTCTGGGTCCAGCTGAGGGACTGAGACCCCCCCATGAGACCAAGACCTTTACCCGGACTTAGTAGACCTGGTCTGGGTACCCCAGAGGGACTGAGACCCCCCCATGAGACCAAGACCTTTACCCGGACTTAGTAGACCTGGTCTGGGTACCCCAGAGGGACTGGGACCCCCCTACAGGACCCAGACCTTTACCCGGACTTAGTAGACCTGGTCTGGGTCCAGCTGAGGGACTGGGACCCCCCTACAGGACCAAGACCTTTACCCGGACTTAGTAGACCTGGTCTGGGTACCACAGAGGGACTGGGACCCCCCTACAGGACCAAGACCTTTACCCGGACTTAGTAGACCTGGTCTGGGTACCAGAGAGGGACTGAGACCCCCCTACAGGACCAAGACCTTTACCCGGACTTAGTAGACCTGGTCTGGGTCCAGCTGAGGGACTGAGACCCCCCCATGAGACCAAGACCTTTACCCGGACTTAGTAGACCTGGTCTGGGTACCCCAGAGGGACTGAGACCCCCCCATGAGACCAAGACCTTTACCCGGACTTAGTAGACCTGGTCTGGGTACCCCAGAGGGACTGGGACCCCCCTACAGGACCCAGACCTTTACCCGGACTTAGTAGACCTGGTCTGGGTCCAGCTGAGGGACTGAGACCCCCCCATGAGACCAAGACCTTTACCCGGACTTAGTAGACCTGGTCTGGGTACCCCAGAGGGACTGAGACCCCCCCATGAGACCAAGACCTTTACCCGGACTTAGTAGACCTGGTCTGGGTACCCCAGAGGGACTGGGACCCCCCTACAGGACCCAGACCTTTACCCGGACTTAGTAGACCTGGTCTGGGTACCCCAGAGGGACTGGGACCCCCCTACAGGACCCAGACCAGTACCCGGACTTAGTAGACCTGGTCTGGGTCCAGCTGAGGGACTCAGACCCCACTACAGGACCAAGACCTTTAGCCGGACTTAGTAGACCTGGTCTGGGTCTAGCTGAGTGACTCAGACCCCCCTACAGGACCAAGACCTTTAGCCGGACTTAGTAGACCTGGTCTGGGTACCCCAGAGGGACCTGGACCCCCTAGAGGACCAAGGCCAGCAGCCAGACCTCCTCTCACTCGCTGCTCAGCCCCCACCTTTTTTTTCGCCATAGTTTCGGAGGAAATCCCCCCTCCCTCAGGAAGAAAAAACTTTAACTTTTTTCAAAATGGAAAAAGTGATGAAAATCAGACAGAGTCCACTATTCTAGAGTACCAGGGCTCCGAGATAGTTAGAGAACCAGGGGTCCGAGATCTAGATAACCAGGGGCACGAGAGTTAGAGAACCAGGGGCGCCAGAGTTCTAGAGAACCAGGGGCACGAGAGTTAGAGAACCAGGGGCGCGAGAGTTAGAGAACCAGGGGCGCGAGAGTCCTAGATAACCAGGGGCGCGAGAGTCAGATAACCAGGGGCGCGAGAGTTAGAGAACCAGGGGCACGAGAATCCTAGATAACCAGGGGCGCGAGAGTCCTAGAGAACCAGGGGCGCGAGATTCGGAGCACCAGGGGCGCGAGAATCGGAGTTAGAGAACCAGGGGCGCGAGATTCGGAGCACCAGGGGCGCGAGAATCGGAGTTAGAGAACCAGGGGCGCGAGATTCAGAGTACCAGGGGCGCGAGAATCGGAGCACCAGGGGCGCGAGAATCGGAGTTAGAGAACCAGGGGCGCGAGATTCAGAGTACCAGGGGCGCGAGATTCAGAGTACCAGGGGCACGAGAATCAGATTTAGAGTACCAGGGGCACGAGACTCAGAGTACCAGGGGCACGAAACGGAGTGTAAGATAACAGACCGAAGATTACCTCTTTCATTATTTTACATTGACACACTTTGGTACGGTGCGACAAAATTACCTCTCGCACGATTTCAGAAACCCAGTTTTCAGAAAAAGACTTACCATGAGTTGAGGCCGGCTTTTCACAGGAATGGATGCCCACGATGAGTGAAGGCAGATCGGATGGTCTGGGCGGCCATAGAGGGTCCATGTCCTGGATAAAAAACACTTTGGTGAAAAATAAAAGGCGTTTGTGGAGGTACGCCTGTACATGCACGGATCCTTCTGGGATTTTGCAGAGCTTTTCTGGGCGTGGAGGGCGGCCGCGCGCGGTGTGTGGCGGGACCCGCGGAGCTTTTTTTGACAGTTTTGGCACTTTTTGGAGCACGCAGCGGGCGTCCCGCGGAGCGAGGTGCGTTTCCTCTGATAATTTTTCGGACACAATCTGACCCACAGGCCCCCTCCGGACGGTCCCACGGATGAATAAAAAGCACTTTTGGAAAAAGAACCGAGTCATTTTGACGTCTTTTTGGAGAAGAGTAACTTCTCGCTGCGGTGAGGTGCATTGCAAGTGAGCTAGGTCGGGCATGAACTGGACCCGCAGACCCCCTCCGGACCGCCCCCCCGATGAATAAAAACCAGTTTGCCCGAAAAAGAGTCTTCATTTTCAGCCGTTTTTGGCACTTTTGCTCGCGGCAGCGGAGGCTCCGCTCCGAGTGAGCTACACTTTGACGAAAAAAGAGAGAGACACCTGTTTGACCGATTGGCATACGTGACCCGCCCTCGGAGGGCCCCCGCCGGCCGGCCTCGTGCCGGTGTTCTGGTGGGCGGTTCCTCCGGACCGCGGGTTCGCCTCTAG
>JBAMJR010000835.1:20000-21850 GCA_038501785.1 Myoxocephalus aenaeus
GGGGAAGCTCTTCTTTCCAACGCCGTTTTCCGCGAGAAGATTGGAGCAGGATAAGTCACTTTCCAGGGTTGAAATGTGGCTCCCGGCCTTCTACTCCAATGCAGGCTTCGACTCCGGAGCACTAAAACGGCTGTGGAGCAGGCTCTGGAGCACCTAGAGGCCCGCGGGTTGGCTTGCATTTTTCAGGGGAACCTCCTCTTTCCAACGCCGTTTTCCGCGAGAAGATTGGAGCAGGGTAAGGCACTTTCCAGGGTTGAAATGTGGCGCAAGCTGTGCTTGGAGCTCCCTCCTGTGGCGACGTCCGGTACTGCATGCGGATTCACTAAAACGGTCCTAAATCAGGCTGTGGACCACCTAGAAGCCCCGGGTTTGGCTTCCCGTGTTCAGGGGAAGCTCCTCTTCAATTCGGCATGGTCCCCGTGGTTCCAGGCCAGCTAACAGCGAAAGGTCAAAGGTCAGATGGCCTCCAAAGCCCTGAGCTCCCCAGCTAGAGGGAGTGTCTTCTGGGTCTGTCTGAGTGAGTGTGAGACCCCCCCACGAGACCCAGACCAGTACCCGGACTTGGTGGTCCTGGTCTGGGTCTGTGTGAGTGACTGAGACCCCCCATGAGACCCAGACCAGTACCCAGGCTTGGTGGTCCTGGTCTGGGTCTGTGTGAGTGACTGAGACCCCCCATGAGACCAAGACCAGTACCCAGACTTGGTGGTCCTTCTCTGGGTACCCCAGAGGGACTGAGACCCCCCCATGAGACCCAGACCAGTACCCAGGCTTGGTGGTCCTGGTCTGGGTACCTCTGAGTGACTGAGACCCCCCCACAAGACCCAGACCAGTACCCAGACTTGGTGGTCCTTCTCTGGGTACCCCAGAGGGACTGAGACCCCCCCACAAGACCAAGACCAGTACCCAGGCTTGGTGGTCCTGGTCTGGGTACCCCAGAGTGACTGAGACCCCCCCACAAGACCAAGACCAGTACCCAGGCTTGGTGGTCCTGGTCTGGGTACCCCAGAGGGACTGAGACCCCCCATGAGACCAAGACCAGTACCCAGGCTTAGTAGACCTGGTCTGGGTACCCCAGAGGGACTGAGACCCCCCCATGAGACCCAGACCAGTACCCAGACTTAGTGGTCCTTCTCTGGGTACCCCAGAGGGACTGAGACCCCCCCATGAGACCCAGACCAGTACCCGGACTTGGTGGTCCTGGTCTGGGTCTGTGTGAGTGACTGAGACCCCCCCACAAGACCAAGACCAGTACCCAGGCTTGGTGGTCCTGGTCTGGGTACCCCAGAGTGACTGAGACCCCCCCACAAGACCAAGACCAGTACCCAGGCTTGGTGGTCCTGGTCTGGGTCTGTGTGAGTGACTGAGACCCCCTTCAGGACCAAGGCCAGTACCCAGGCTCGGTGGTCCTTCTCTGGGTCTGAGTGAGTGACTGAGACCCCCCCATGAGACCAAGACCAGTACCCAGACTTAGTAGACCTGGTCTGGGTACCAGAGAGGGACTGAGACCCCCCCACGAGACCCAGACCAGTACCCGGACTTGGTGGTCCTGGTCTGGGTCTGTGTGAGTGACTGAGACCCCCCATGAGACCCAGACCAGTACCCAGACTTAGTAGACCTGGTCTGGGTACCCCTGAGAGACTGAGACCCCCCCACAAGACCAAGACCAGTACCCAGGCTTGGTGGTCCTGGTCTGGGTCTGTGTGAGTGACTGAGACCCCCCATGAGACCCAGACCAGTACCCGGACTTGGTGGTCCTGGTCTGGGTCTGTGTGAGTGACTGAGACCCCCCCACAAGACCAAGACCAGTACCCAGGCTTGGTGGTCCTGGTCTGGGTACCTCTGAGTGACTG
>JBAMJR010000836.1:0-33820 GCA_038501785.1 Myoxocephalus aenaeus
CTAAACCTTTCACCTTTTTCTCCGGGAATATAAGTGTGTGTGTGTTCGTGCAAGTGTGTGTGTGTGTGTGTGTGTGTGAACATTTACGAGGTGCAGAACCCCCGTAAAGCAAACAGCATCAGTTCTTACCACCAGAGAAGCCTCTTCCTCCCCGACTCATGAGGCTTGTTAGAGGTTAAGAGGGAGGACACTGTCAATGTGAGGTGTATGTGTCGTATATACAGCCGGGGCGTATATACAGTACCATGGAATACGCACACACACACACACACACACACACGCGCTCACACACACACACAGATAGACACACACACAAACAAGACACCACGAAGAAGAAGATCCATCTTGTTTGACAGCGAAACAGAAATATCCTTCAGCCACACCCACACTGGAAGCAGCAGCCAATGACGGGCGGCCGCACTGGCATTACCACCTCTGATTGGTTGACTCAAGATATATACACAAAAAAAGACAACTCTGCAGCAAGAAGTGTGTGGAAAATGTGTGTGTGTTCTTTTTTCTTCTTCTTTTTATACCTATGAGCGCATCGAAGCCAAAACCAATCTGGTTTTCAGAAGCGATTTTCCCCAATTTTCTGCGACGCATCAAGAGGTAAAATGTGGGTGAATAAAAACAAAAACGCACAAATTGAGTCGCGCACTAATTCAGGCGTGTTTTTGTTTGTGCGTCACACGGCGAGCAGCTCCAACTTCACCTCGGACGCCCTCTTCTTTCATCCTTGTTCCTTTTTCTCTTCCTTTCCTGCATTTCCCTTTCCTTCCTCTCTTCCTTCCTCTCTTCCTTTTCCCAGCCTTGCCTTTCAATTGTCTTTCTCTTGTCCATTTCTCTGCTCTTCTTTCCTCCTCTTCTCCTTTTTTCTTTCTTTCCATTTCCTTTCCTTGTTTCTGGGTCTTTTTTCTTTATTTCCTTCACTTCCTGTTTCCTTCCTCTTTCCTATCACATATCTCCCTTTCTTTTACCATTTTCCTTTCCTTTTCTATTTTTATTTCCTTCACTGTCATGACTAACTCTCCTTATTTCCTTCTCTTTTTCCATTTCCTCTTCTTTGCCTCCCTGCACTTTAGATATGTTTTCCTTCCTCTTTTTCTTTCCCCTGCCTTCTTTCTCTTCATTCCCTCTGTTGCCTTTTACTCCTCCTCCTTTCCTTCTCTTTTACCCGTTCGTTTCTTCCTTTCCTCCCTTCCAGTTTCCCGATTTCTTACTTTCCATTTACCTCCTCTTTTCCATCGTTTCCTTTCCTTACCTCTTTTTCCTCTCTTTCTTTTCTCCACTCCTCTCTCTCTACCTCCCCCCTCCCTTTTCTCACCCTGACCCCCACGTCTCCCTTGCATGTCGAAGGTTATCTCTCTCTTTCAACAAAAATGTTTTTGCGTCTAGATCTGGTGGAACACGCCGCCGCCGTACAGAGAGAGAGGAGGCGAAGAAAGAGACAAATACAGTCTAGAGTCGGCGTATCCGGGCTGTGCAGATGGTACGTGAGTGTGTGAGTGTGAGAGTGTGTGTGTGTGTGTGTGCAGCCTGTATGGCAGCGCCAGGGCTGCACCAGGCTGGCGTTGGCTGTGTCTAATTGAATGCTCATTGGTGTAATTGAAGCCTCTCAGCTCTGCAGCTCCTCGTGTTAAAGACTGAGACCAGATGTCATTCAGCTGTGTCACATCTCCTGCCAATCACTAATGCTCTCTCTCTCTCTCTCTCTCTCTCTCTCTCGGCGCAGATGGAGGACCAACAGATCTCCATCTCAGACACCGTCACTCGCCCCTCGCTTCCCCAAAAAAAAAAAATCCCAGAGCCTGTTTATCCGGGCGAGTGTGTGCGTTTGTGAGGAAGTGTGTGTTTGAGCCTCAGCGGCACAGGGAGCAAAAAAAATAAAATATATATAATTAAATTGAAAATCATCTAATTGCAAAGGCGCCGCTACTCGAGAGAACACGAGGAAAGAGACGTCACGCTCAGCTAGCGCCATTGTGTCTCTGCAATTTTCCTCATCCTGCCCTCCCCTCGTCTTCGTCACCTGACTAAACAGTGTACAATTAGCAGCTCGCTAAGAAGAAGAAGAAGAAGAAGAAGAGAGGAGGAAGGTTGGTGTGTGTAAAGGTGAGATGAAGAAACTGTGATTGGAGAGGGTGGGAGGTGCAAAAAAAAGAGAGGCTTAAAATAAATTGAGGAGAGAGAGAGAGAGAGAGAGAGAGAGAGAGAGAGAGAGAGAGAGTTTAATGGAAAGAGGGAAGAAGTCAGAGATGATGATGAGAGCGAGTATCCACGGGTCCCGGAAAGTCTTAAATAAAACTACATTTTAAGCCCTAAAAAATTATATTTCTTAAAGACGGAGATTTTATCTCGTTGAACATTAATAGGAGGCTTCGTGGCTCGCTGCAGGCTCAGATTAATACAGAACTGGGTTAATACAATATGCATTTTTCATGGCGGCAGCTTCACTTAGGAGGGTTGGACCGTCCCTCTCCACTTTACATTTCATACTTCTCGTGTCCTTTCCAAAAAGTTTCCCCGGCCATATTCACGGCAGATTCTATTAGCTCGGTTTCCAATCTTTTAAAACTCGGTTCTCGTGGCATTAAATCGTTTGAAGGCTCCAAAAAAAATAATAATATATGTCTTGACTGCAGATTGTACTCATGTAAGAGGAGATGACAGATCACCAGGAGAGAGCAGTAGATGGCGCCAGCCCGCAGTGCAAAGACAGCCACCAGCAGCCACACAGCTTTTTACCTTCTTATTTTTCCTCTTTTTTCAATGTATTATTATTTATTTTTTCCTCCCTCCCCGATTCATCCATTCCCCGGCGAAGCCTCGGTGCTGCCGTGCACGCCCAGGGCACAGCTCTTTGTCTGGCCTCATTAAAAGATCAAGACAATTCTTAGCAACGGTTAATACATCTTCGGGGTAAAAAAGATCTCCGACACGCGAGTTCATCTGTTATGCTCTTTGGTCCTTCTTTTTAGAAGTCAAAAAAATCAAATAAAGAAAGATAACAAGAGAAGGCGAAACAAACAAAAAAGGAGTCGAAGGCCGTCGTCGGTTTCGTGGATTGAAAAATAAATGAATGAAATAAAAAGGAAGAGTTTATTTTTTTGGGACTCACGCGCCATCTGCTGGATCCCGCTGAAGGCTCCCAGGTTACTGGGAGGAGTCGCCTGCTGGAGCAACTGAGGGGAAAACAAAAGAGAGAAAGAGAAGAGGAGAGGAGAGGGAGAAGAGGGAGAAACAGAGTTAGCCGTTGTGGACGTAGCGGAGCGCGACACATGTCTGCACAATGCTACACGGAGAAGCTAAACTGATGCTACAGCTACATAAATAAGCTACATTTGTGCTGCAGCTACACATAGAAGCTGAACTGGTGCTGCAGCTACACAGAGAAGCTAAACTGGTGCTACAGCTACAAAAAGAAGCTAAATTGGTGTTGCAGCTACACAGAGAAGCTAAACTGGTGCTACAGCTACAAAAAGAAGCTAAATTGGTGTTGCAGCTACACAGAGAAGTTAAATTGGTGCTACAGCTACACGGAGACGCTAAATGGTGCTGCAGCTACACGGAGAAGCTAAATTGGTGCTGTAGCTACACGGAGAAGCTAAATTGGTGCTACAGCTACACAGAGAAGATAAATTGGTGCTACAGCTACACGGAGAAGCTAATTGGTGCTGTAGCTACACAGAGAAGCTAAACTGGTGCTCTGTAGCTATACGGAGAAGCTAAACTGGTGCTGCAGCTAGCTAAACTGGTGCTGCAGCTACACGGAGTAGCTAAATTGGTGCTACAGCTACACATATAAGCTAAACTGGTGCTGCAGCTACACAGAGAAGCTAAATTGGTGCTAGAGCTACACAGAGAAACTAAACTAGTGCTGCAGCTACACAGAGAAACCAAACTAGTGCTGCAGCTACACAGATAAGCTAAACTGGTGCTGCAGCTATACAGAGAAGCTAAACTGGTGCTACAGCTACACGGAGAAGCTGAACTGGTGCTGCAGCTACACGGAGAAGCTAAATTGGTGCTACAGCTACACGGGGAAGCTAAATTGGTGCTACAGCTACACAGAGAAGGTAAACTGGTGCTGCAGCTACACAGAAAAGCTAAACTGGTGCTGTAGCTACACAGGGACGCTAAACTGGTACTAAAGCTACACAGGGAAGCTAAACTGGTGCTGCATCTACATGGAGAAGCTAAATTGGTGCTGCAGCTACACAAAGAAGCTAAATTGGTGCTACAGCTACACGGAGAAGCTAAACTGGTGCTACAGCTTACGCTCGATGAGCAAATGAGCCGCTAATATAGCTCAATCTCTCCTCTCAGCAAAAACTGTTTGTATTCCACCGCAATTCTTCCAGATAAGTTGAGCATGAAAGCGCTAATCTCGCCGGCTAATTAGATTCCCCAAATAACACAAAAGTGGAATTCTGATGCTGTCAAAAGAAAAAAATGAAAAGAAAAATCATCCATCTAAGAGTTGAATTAACAGCAAATTAACATCTTGTTTCTATTGTTTGTTCAGAATATAGAGCTTTATCTTTTCAAAAAAGAGGATTGAAAGGAAACAAAAGGATTGACGGAGCGGGAAAATAGAAGAGAAAGCTGGGAACACTTTACTCCTCGAAACATGAATCAATATTGAGTAAAGGTGGGATGTTTGCCTGAGCTCGTTTTCTCCTTCAACAGACAGGTCTTAATTGCACTCAGAGTCAAACAAATTGAGAATCGAAGGACTATTGGCAGGGTGTGTTTTAAGGAGAATTTGAGCTGTTTAATTTGGACACCGAGAGCAATGAGTCACGGGTTAGAGAACGAGGCTCTGAAAAGGCAAATGGCTGCAGAGACACGGCGAGGGAATGAGGTTTCTGAACTCTGCTTTAAAATCTCAAACAAATCAACCGATGTGCAGCCGAGCCGCTGCTGCATTTCTCAAATTGGGGATGAGCGCGATCCCAGGGGTTCAACACTGTGCCCAGCCAGATCATGTATTAGTTTAATCCCACAGAAGTCTGAGGAAGTTACCACAATTATCCTCAGATACTCACAACTGTTGTTTCTCGTCACAAATCACAGAAAGAAACGGCTATTTTTATTTAAGCTTTGTGGCACATTTTTCAGTTAACTTAATTATTTATTTTATTATTTATTTAGCTTGGGAAGTAGGATAACCTTATCAACAAATACAAAAGAAAATGTAATGCTTCAGTTTATGTGGAAATTAACAAATGAATACATTTGGAGATACCAAATCGTGGATTATCAGCATTAAAGGCCTGATGACCCCGAGCAGCGTCTGACCGGCTGTCTGAGGTAAAGACTGAACTACTGTGAGACGTTTTAGCAAAACGCTCTGAGGGAATTCTCCTCTGGTAAACAGTTACAGTGGACACGTCGAGGGCTTTTATTGTGAAAGGTAAGAACAGAAAGAGTGGATCTTGTCAAGGTTGTAATAAAGGAGTAATAAAGTGCCGGCTTGGTTCTGACTACAGACTTTCGGAGAAAGCAATGCTGTGTCCTAGAAATCACTTAATATACCACTAAATGGTTTTTCTAAGTATATGTTTTCAGGGAAACATAATTGTGGAACATTATGTTTACTGGGCCATTTTTCTTGCTTTGTTATTATTTTTCTTTGCACTGAAGAGACAGTAGTTTGCAGACGTTATTATTTTGGGCTTTGATTTAACATCCTGAAAATACATCCTGTCCTACGTTGCCGTTGACCTTTCTGGCATTTAGAGGAGTCCACACTCTTTCCTCAACTTAAACTCCTGCTTGGAGTTACATCATCATGAGACAATCAACCTTTAAGAGTGGATATATCGCAGTGAAACTACTGAATATATGTTCTGTTATTGGGCAGCTTTTGGAGTTATTTTGAGTAAAAAAACATTGAACATTTAATCTGGGCACCTTAACTTCTCTTTCAAAAACACATTTGTGTACCTTGAATGGAGAATTTCATAAAAAAAACGAGTTTCCATTAAACATTTATGACAGCGTTGGTCAGTGTGTCCCATTTTGCTACAATAAAAATGATTGAAGTGAGATGAACAGACTTAAAACTTTATCTTATTAGATCAAATATGTTGACAAAGTTTTCCATTGGGGAGAAATTACGGTTGAAAAAAGGTATTAAATCGCAATATATCACAATACTCAATGTATCGCAGTATCGTGATAATATCATATCGGGATTTAAGTATCGGGATGATATCACAGTATCGGGATAATATCGTATCGGGACTTAAGTATTGTGATAATATTGTATCGTGACTTAAGTATTGTGAAAATATCGTATCGGGACTTAAGTATCGTGATGATATTGTATCGTGATAATATCGTATCGTGATAATATCGTATCGTGACTTAAGTATTGTGATAATATCGTATCGGGACTTAAGTACCGTGATAATATCGTATCGTGATAATATCGTATCGTGACTTAAGTATCGTGATAATATCGTATCGTGACTTAAGTATTGTGATAATATCGTATCGGGACTTAAGTATCGTGATAATATCGTATCGTGATAATATCGTATCGTGACTTAAGTATCGTGATAATATCGTATCGTGATAATATCGTATCGTGACTTAAGTATTGTGATAATATCGTATCGGGACTTAAGTACCGTGATAATATCGTATCGTGATAATATCGTATCGTGACTTAAGTATCGTGATAATATCGTATCGTTACTTAAGTATTGTGATAATATCGTATCGGGACTTAAGTATCGTGATAATATCGTATCGTGATAATATCGTATCGTGACTTAAGTATCGTGATAATATCGTATCGTGATAATATCGTATCGTGACTTAAGTATCGTGATAATATCGTATCGGGACTTAAGTATCGTGATGATATCGCAGTATCGCGATAATATCGTATCGTGACTTAAGTATCGTGATAATATCGTATCGTGACTTAAGTATTGTGAAAATATCGTATCGGGACTTAAGTATCATGACAATATCGTATCGTGACTTAAGTATTGTGATGATATCGCAGTTTCATGATAATATCGTTTCGTGACTTAAGTATCATGATAATTTTATATCGGGACTGTTTTTTTGAGATACAGAACATATATATTATCGACTTCCAGCAGCATCAACCTGTTCAGAGACCTCTTTTCCTCGCCAGGCTACAATCCCGAGAGGAGGACGGAGGAGAGAGGAGCAAGAGAGCGAGCGAGAGGAAGGGAGGAGGAGGAAGAGGAGGAGACAGGCCAGTTTGGGGAGTTTTAAGGTCGGAAGGTTTTTCGATTGGGGCACTGACTGCGGCGGCGTTGGCCATGGGGCTGTAGTAAGGGGTGGAGGAGGTGATGGTGGTGGGCGACGCGGCGGCTCTCCTTACAGCCAGGTACTGCGGGGTGAGGCCGCCCAGGCCCGTCAGGCTGCCCCAGGTGGTCGCACTGTTGAGCTGCTGCATCTGCTGCGCCAGCTGCTGCTGCAGACGCCGCTGCTCCTTGTCCTTCTGCGTGTCGGCGAACTTCACCACGATGGGAGACGAGCAGCCCTGTGTGGGAGGAAAGGAGGGAGGGAGGAGGAGAGAGGAGGAGAGGAGGGAGGAGAGGAGACGAGATAGCAGAGAAGAGAAGAAAACGTAAAGACAGAAGATGGAGAAGAGAAGAGAGAAGAGAACAGGAGAGAAAACAGGGGAGGGAAGAGAAGGAAATGAGAGAGGAGGAAGATAAAGAGGAGAGGAAGAATAGTAAAAAGAGGAGTGAGAAATGGAGAGGAGAGGAGAAAGCAGAGGGAGGTTGAGAAGACAAGATAGAAAAGAAACAAAAGAAGACAGAGGAGTCAATATGAAATAAGAAGAGGATATAAGAGCAGAGGAGACAAAAGAGAAGGGGAAATGGGAGAGAGGAGGAAGATGAAGGGGTGAGAAGAGGAAAAATTGAAAAAAGAGGAGGGAGAAATGGAGAAAGCAGAAGGAAGTTGAGGAGACGAGACAGAAAAGAAACAAATAAAGACAGAGGAGGAGTAAGTATGAAATAAGAAGAGGATATAAGAGCAGAGGAGACAAAGGAGGAGAGGAGGAAGATGAAGGGGTGAAAAAAGAATGATACAAGAGGAAAAACAGGAGAGAAGAGCAGTGAGAAGAGAGGAGACAAGATGGAGGAAAATGACAAAATAGGAAAGGAGAGCAGAAAGAAAGAAGACGAGAACATATATAAAAAAGGAGAGATGACAAAAACAGAAAAAGGGAAATAGGGAATTAAGAAAAGGAAAGTTTAGGAGAGGAGCCAAGAGAGGAAATGAGGGGGAAAGAAGAGGAGAGGAGACAAAAGATAATTAGGAAACACACTTTATACGGTTTACGATAATAACAAAATATTGAAATATCCTCGCTGCGTATCGTAAAGGTTAAATTAAGGTTTTTATGATGTTGGGGAAAAGGACACAAACACATGTGAAATATATTTAAACTGAGAAAAAGAAATATCTACTTTTAATTAAGGCGGTAACACACACACACACACACACACACACACACACACACACACACACACACACACACACAATGAGGAACAGACGTTCGGACAATTAGAAACACGACCAAATCTTCAAATCTCCCTCTTGTCCTCTCAACGTCTCTGTCTGGTCATCTCTCACACTCTCACACACACACTCTCACACACTCATAATCACACTCACACACTCACACACAGTAACACACACACACACACACACACACAAATCAAGTCTCTCTTCACACGAGATGATGAAATAGTTGGAGAACTCAGGAAATCAGTTTCTGGTGAAACCGTTCTGGACTCCCAGATAACGGAGCCCCTTGTGGGGGAGAGAAGAAAGCCCAGTGGCTTTAAGTCAAGTTTCCTGTGTGACTCTGCGTGTGCGTGTGTGTGTGTGTGTGTGTGTGTGTGTGTGAGAGCTCCTGATGAAAGTTGCAGCGACGAGGCTGTAAAAAAAAAAGAAACGCCGCAGTCATAATCTATCACACCGCGCCGATACTCACGCGCCGCAATCAAAGCCTAACTAGGGGGCAAATCCGTCGGAAACAAAAGGCAATCTGCCACGGGAGGATACGGAAATAAAAACCTTTTGATTGAAACATTTAGTTCCAGGCACGATCCTCCAACCCGGCAGGAGGGAAAGGGAGAGATTCAGCTACTTTGAGCAGCAGAAAACACACAGATGCATGATGGGGGATCGTGTCTGTGCAGATATACACAGATGCATGACGGGGGATCGTGTCTGTGCAGATATACACAGATGCATGACGGGGGATCGTGTCTGTGCAGCTATACACAGATGCATGATGGGGGATCGTGTCTGTGCGGCTACACAGATGCATGATGGGGGATCGTGTCTGTGCGGCTACACACAGATGCATGATGGGGGATCGTGTCTGTGCAGCTATACACAGATGCATGATGGGGGATCGTGTCTGTGCAGCTACACAGATGCATGATGGGGGATCGTGTCTGTGCAGCTACACACAGATGCATGATGGGGGATCGTGTCTGTGCAGCTACACACAGATGCATGATGGGGGATCGTGTCTGTGCAGCTACACACAGATGCATGATGGGGGATCGTGTCTGTGCAGCTACACAGATGCATGATGGGGGATCGTGTCTGTGCGGCTACACAGATGCATGATGGGGGATCGTGTCTGTGCAGTGACACAGATGCATGATGGGGGATAGTGTCTGTGCAGTGACACAGATACATGATGGGGGATCGTGTCTGTGCAGTGACACAGATGCATGATGGGGGATCGTGTCTGTGCAGCTATACACAGATGCATGATGGGGGATCGTGTCTGTGCAGCTACACAGATGCATGATGGGGGATCGTGTCTGTGCGGCTACACAGATGCATGATGGGGGATCGTGTCTGTGCAGTGACACAGATGCATGATGGGGGATCGTGTCTGTGCAGCTACACACAGATGCATGTTGGGGGATCGTGTCTGTGCGGCTACACAGATGCATGATGGGGGATCGTGTCTGTGCGGCTACACAGATGCATTATGGGGGATCGTGTCTGTGCAGCTACACACAGATGCATGATGGGGGATCGTGTCTGTGCAGCTACACACAGATGCATGATGGGGGATCGTGTCTGTGCAGCTACACAGATGCATGATGGGGGATCGTGTCTGTGCAGCTATACACAGATGCATGATGGGGGATCGTGTCTGTGCAGCTATACACAGATGCATGATGGGGGATCGTGTCTGTGCAGCTACACACAGATGCATGATGGGGGATCGTGTCTGTGCAGCTACACACAGATGCATGATGGGGGATCGTGTCTGTGCGGCTACACACAGATGCATGATGGGGGATCGTGTCTGTGCAGCTATACACAGATGCATGATGGGGGATCGTGTCTGTGCGGCTACACACAGATGCATGATGGGGGATCGTGTCTGTGCGGCTACACAGATGCATGATGGGGGATCGTGTCTGTGCAGCTATACACAGATGCATGATGGGGGATCGTGTCTGTGCAGCTACACAGATGCATGATGGGGGATCGTGTCTGTGCAGCTACACAGATGCATGATGGGGGATCGTGTCTGTGCAGCTACACAGATGCATGATGGGGGATCGTGTCTGTTCAGCTACATTACATTACATTACAGCTATACACAGATGCATGATGGGGGATCGTGCCTGTGCAGCTACACAGATGCATGATGGGGGATCGTGTCTGCGTTTAAAAAAAAAAGTCTGTTATTAAAATATTTGTTCCACGATGACATGAAAGCAAATCATCACATGCGAGTCGCTTTTAAAGTCGTCGAAGTGATTTAAAGGGCCAGCGCGTCTCTTTCAAAGCGTGTCGCTGTCCGTGGTGCTGATCAAAGCTGCTCGTCATGCTGCGCAGCAGATATGAAACACGACAGTAAAAGCCCTCGCCGTTGGACCGCTGAACACGACGAGCTCTCCTAAAATATGTTACATAAATATGTTACATAATTGCACTTTTCCTTTTAAGTTCACGTGTTCAAAATGCTGTTTCGCTTCACACAACCGGTCCAGGAGATCGTCTCATGCACTCATGCAGTTGGATATATGTGGAAAAAAAACAATTACATTTCTTCTCAACGTTCTTGAGCATGTTTAGCATCACTCATATGCCAAATAATATCATTTCTGAGTAACCCTACAGCTTTGTTTATGCTCTCTGCGCTGCATTATTCTCTGGAACGCCAGCGGGCGAACAGACAGAATGAAGTGCGAGGAATTAAAAAGACGACGAGTGTAACTCAGAGATATGAACCCAGACTGTTCAAGTCGAGACGCCGTAAAGCGGCTTCCACCGAGCCGAGGAGGGGTTGTAATTATCTGTGAACTCATATCTCATATTCATAAACTACTTTATCACCTTTGTAGAAGCCCTCCAAAAGAAGTCAAGTATAAAATGCTTTATAAAGAAACAACGGTTGAATATCCTGTAAACTAATTGATTTGGCTGTGAAATATTTACAAAAATTACGATTTTTAAGACTAAATTGTCCTATATTTGTTTAAGACAGTTTTTTTTTTTACCACTGACTACCTTTTAACATCTATTTTTTATGGTTTTAATGAGGATGTTTTACGTTTAAAAGAGTTATTTTACCAGTGCACCTCTTCTAGTTTAACCAAAACTTATCCTGAAGATAATATCACATACAGGACTGAGCGAAAATGATCAAATTTCACATCATAACCAATCATAAATCAGTTATTGCACAATCTTAAAGCTGCCGAGTTAGTCAGATTTCACCATCAGCTTGAATGTGCGTCCATTTTTACTGCGTCTCTCCACCATTTCATCGTCATTTCCTCTTTTTATTCGGACAGATAGCAGCGGATTCCATCGGGAGGAGAGGTGCATCCCCCGAGACCGGAGCTAAATATCTCATTACTCCAGCTGACACCCGGGCAGCCGGGAGGAGACGCAGCCCAGAATGAGAGTCCTGCCCTGGGAGAGGAGGACGGGTTCTGTACCGGTTCTCCCAGAAGACCCGGCTGCACTTTCAAAGTTCTTCTGGCGATCGGCCGGCGGCTCAACTTTGCCCTTCAGTGATGGAAACGTCTGTTGGTGTTCGCTCAGAGAAACCAAACGTCATCGATTTCTTTTTACCGTAGTGGGAACTTTTAATAATTCATCGCAAGATTATATATAATAAATATATCAAACTCTGTGTGACTATTCTGCTGATCAGACATTCGTGGGTTAAAACTTAAAGCTACGTAACATTTTCTGCAATAGTCACTATGTAATGAACTCTCTATGTAGCAGTATAACACTTCCTGCTGCTGCTTCACAATAAAAGCATTCAACAAGGGATGCTTTTATTTTATTGTGAAGAAGTCACAGAAAAAAAAATCTTTCAGTGGTTTTATCGTATAGTTTATATAATAAAGGTAAATTACTGACTGACTACTTTATTGAAACCAGTGGTGGAACGTAACCAAGTATTTACTCAGTACTTTTATTTTTCTACAGTCTTTTCATTTCAGGCTACTTTATGCTTCTATGGCAACTATTTTTACTACTTAAATATTTTTCTGACAGCTTTAGTTACTTTCTGCGGATTCAGATGAATACAAAATATGCCTAATATTCAACAGCAAGCAACTAACTATAATTATGACGTACTATTATAATATATTACTACCACCTTTATCAGCGACAACATTAGCAATGTGTACGTATTAATACGTCAATAACTATAATCCAATCGTATATATGGGACATTCTGCTTCCCTACTTTTGGTACTTTAAGGATGTTTTATGCTTTATGAGGACGTTCACTGACACTGTGGTATTCTTCACAGGAAACTACTTATGTGTAAAGATGTGTAAAAGTATGGAGGTTATGCACAACATTAGTGATGCTTGCTTATTTAATGCGTCAATAACTATAATCCATTGTTATAAATGGGCTTTTCTGCAGGATGAGTGCTTCTATTTCTGGTTATTTCAGTATATTTAGATGCTAATACTTATTAATACTTAATTGCAGGACTTTAACAGAGTATTGCTACACTGTGGTATCAGTACTTTTACTGAACTTCCTGTTAAAAGTGTCGCCAAATGAACCTGGACTGAAATCTTTAGGATTATAACTTTAATAAGCACGAGGGAAAGACAAATCTCCCGCGTCTAAAAAACCCCCAATTTAAGCGGCTTAGACCAAGACAGAGCTTCTGAAAAGCATATTGAGACTTTCTAAAATAATGATCTATTAAAGCAAAGAAGGAAGAAGACAGGTTCAGAGCATCTGAGGAGCCAGCTGACGTTTATAGGTATAAAAAATAAAAATAAAAACCTCCGCTTGGTGAAATTACACCCATGTTGTGTGAAACTAAAGTCTGATTTGTTTCCAATTGGTCACTTTTGCACACACAATGAGTCTATTGTGGGTTGTTAACATCATAGTAATAATAATACACTGGATTTATTGATAACTAATGCAAACTTATGGTCATAAAAAAACAGAAGTTGTTCCATGTTTTGTGCTAAATGGTCTCCGGGTTCAGATATTTTAAATAAACACGTCATTAGCTCGACGTTAGCGCCGCAGCATCGATTTATTCCTGACTCTATTTCCGGAGAAATCTTCAGCAACTTTCACATCTGAAGAAAAAAAAAAAACGATAAAAGCTCCGAGTCTCCGAGTCCCGCGGGAGACGCCTCCTTCGGGGAAAACACTGAAAATGTTATTTTTGTCTTGTTTCTTACAAATTTTGACAAATCTTTTAAACAAAACAAAATAAAAATATGCCACACACTCGACTACACATATCTGTGTGTGTGTGTGTCTGCAGAGATTGAACACGCGTGACAGCCGGTAGTTTAACTGACGGCGCGATGAGCACCTGGCGTCCACGTGTGTGATTACGTAATCACAGCGCCATCAAAGTGACGCCTCGTCAGCTGAGGTTTGACCTCGGTTGACCTCCACACCCAAAGAAAGTCAAACTTTCCTTCAGAGACAGAAGTTACAGACTAATAAAGCTGCCTGAGGCCGACTCTCGGAGACGAGCGTGAAGCGGAGCGTTACGCTTCACCTCCTCTCACGAGAAGACACGCAAACGCTTCTTAGAAGCTCCGGTCTGTTTACCTTGGAAATCAAATCTCTCTCTCTCTCTCTCCGTCTCATTTATTCACGGCTCACGCAGCCTCCGAATGTCAAACCCGAGAGATCTGCAGCTCCTAAAAGGAGAGCAGGAGAAGTCGTGCAGGAGTTTACACGTAAAGTGTCTGTGCACGTGAGGCGTAAAACATCGTTGTTATAGGAAGTTATAGGTTGTTATAGGAAGTGGGACCTGTGTTACATATTGTACCGATTAAGAAGGGCTGTTGATGCACTACCTTATTTTATTTATTTATTTTATTTTACAATATGTATTTATGTTAGAATTTATTTATTTAAACATTTATTTATTATTTATTTATTTTTCTCCCTCTTATTACCATAAATGTCGGGTTACAAGCCGCTACTACCTTCGGTCAGTGTCCCCGTTAGCTCCCCGCTGTAGCCAGCTGGGGCTCCTGCTAGCGCTCCGTTACTTCCCCGCTAACTTCCGCTAGCTCCCCGAAAACCACCGAAGGTAGCGGGACCAGGCCCGACACCCGACTTGGGCAGAGGGGACGCGGGCAGTAGCAGCAGCAGTGGCCGGTAGCAGCAGAAGCAGCGCTAGCTAGCAGCGCTGCTTCTGCTAGCTAGCAGCGCTAACTACTAGCTTGCTACAGTGGGGACACTGATCAGCCGTAGGAGCGGCTTGTAACCCGACATTTACGGTAATATTATTTTTTGTGTCCATATTTGTATGTAGGAATACAAGTATGTATATATCTTTTGAGATATACGTTTCACTACTTGCTAAATTATTATTACTATTACTATTATTGTTATCATGTGTTTATCTCTTTTGGAATGCAACAGGTCAAGAGGTCAAATAAGTTGACGTTTGCTGTGATGATTTGAGCGATCATCGTCTCCGAATCGTCGTAAAACTCTGACATGTCCTCAATTCGGGCCCAAACCCTAACGCTGTACTTTTGACCCACTACTAGACGCACAATGTCAATTAGGGAGAGACAAAATAATAGAAACACCTGTCGCAACACAATCTCAAACGGCAGCTTCCAAAACTGAAACCAGAAAAGCTGAACTAACCCTTCCCAAAGGGAGGATTCATTCCACGAGCGTCTACACCTTAACAGACCAGTGGTGGACCAATGGGATCATCCGTGTGTGTGTGTGTGTGTGTGTGTGTGTGTGTGTGTGTGTGTGTGTGTGTGTGTGTGTGTGCAACAGAAATCATGCAAAGCACAACTCTTACACGTCTCTCTGCTCGTGTGTCTGCAGGTCCTCTTTCATTAGGACCTGACATTCAGCGCCGCGCAGACTTGTGTACCTGAATGTCACGCCGTAATGAGAATGGATATGACAGCACCACACACACACACACACACACACACACACACACAGACACACACACCTTCTCCTCCCTCACACGCAACCATCTCGCTCCATCTACGGTGGCCGGGCGCAACAGAGCCGAGACAATAACCAAACTCTATTTACTGAACCTCGTTTCCTCGCCCGGACCCCGAGTAATTACTTTTAAATTGCAAAAAACAACAACTGAGGGAACATTAACAAACGGTTGCGGCAATTTGGGCGGCGCCTGGGGGCTAGACCGCTTGTTTTTTTTTCTCAAATGGAAATGAAGGTATTTTGCCATTGTCCACTGCAATATCGCGTTACGCTTTAAGGCTTTTTTCTGTCTGTTCAGCCGGATGAAAGCGACATCGGCCGTGTTCACCGGGCCCATTGTGGAGGATTGTAGCTTCTAGCTCGATGCTAACGCAGAAAAGAATCAACGCAGACGCTTAACAACTCAAAAACATAAAGAAATCCACGCTTTCAGACGGAGGGGAGGAGCGCGCGTCTTCTTTCAGGGTCACGACACATCAATAGCGGCCGTGATTATCATGATCAGCCGTAATGAGGGGGCCACGGGGTGAACGCCGCTCGTCTCTTTCCTTTCACACGGCCTGTTATTAACACTTTCTCTCTGTGTGTGTGTGTGTGACTCACACTCGTCCTACACCGTGTAATTCTCTCCCAAATCACGGCCCTGTCATCCTGCCCTGTCACTGCCCTGACAATGTCGACAAAGGCGGCCAAAAAAAAAATGCATTGGACGCAAACAAAGGAGCGGCGGCCGCCGGGGTCGCCGTCCAGCTGATGAGGCCACCTGCACATCGGGGCTGTTGTGTCAAAGGTGTTGCTTTTTGGAGGGGGGGGTTTGCAGTTTTGCGACCAAAAAAAAACATTTTATCAAAAGTCAGCGGTATAGGGATGAATTTATGGGTTCTTTTTGATTCATATTGTGAGAGAACAACAATAATTTAAGCCTTTACATCCACGCAGGAAGTGTGATGACAACGTGTTGTGTGGTGAGTTTCATGGCACGTGAACTGAGTGAAGTGCATGTTTGTTTTCTTTAAAAACAAAGGAGTGAAAGAGACAGAAAGAGAGGAGAGAGAGTTGAAGGAAGGGCGAGAGTACAGTACCTCCATAGTCTGAGACTGGTGCATGGCTTTGATTGCATTCTGTGCCATAGCTCTGGTGGAAAACGTGACAAACGCACATCCTGTAAGAGGGGGGGAGGGGATGGAGGGAGAGTGGAGGGGAGGGAGGGGGGCAGGAGGAGGAGGAGGAAGAAGAGGAGGAAGAGGAGGAGGAGGTGGGAAGACAAGAAAGAACAAAAACAAGACAAAAGGGTTGGACACGTCGTTGTTATAAAAAAGAAAATACAAAAACAGAGATTGATACAGAGAACAGCACACAGGCGGACAACAGTGTTGTTAATCGCCGTGGAAACAACAAGCACAGTGTCATGACAACCACATACCCCCCACCCCACACACACACACACACACACACACACCCCGTCCCAACACCTCGACACATCCACAGGACATCTAAAACAACCACAATCACCAGGGGGCCTTTGGATTGGCTGTTGACGCCTTGCCCCGCCTCCTCCCTCCTCCTCCCTCCTCCCTCCTCCTCCCTTCACCCCCTCCTTCCTCGTCTCTTTGCGTCGCCGCCTCTTATTTTTCTCCTACGCCCCGACCGAATTAGTCGTACCTGAAGTAAACCGCTCTCAACAATTCACCGATGTAAAATCAGTCCACATTTTGCATGGAAGCGATTTGGATTAATCGGGGGCGTTTGATTGGCTGTCCGCTCTCTCGCTCTTTTGGCGGCGGTGGCGGCGGCGAGCAAGAACAAAGTATCTGCGGGGTCACCGAGAAGTCGGGAATCAGATGGAGAATCGTACGAATTCAATCAAACAGAGAGACGAGGAAGAGAGAAGGAGGCGTGGTCAGTCGCCTCATCCTTGACTGACACTGAGCTGAGCCAATCAGAGACGGGACTCGGCTTCTTTGTTTAGTTTTTTTCGGGGGAGGTTGTTATTGGCTGGCTGTTTGTCGGGGTGTATGTGATGGAAGGTTGTGTTTTCTGGCTGGTTAGGGAGTGATTAGAGGAGATAATGTGAGAAGTGCTTCAACAACCCCCCGGACTAATAATATGCTAACAAACTCACCAAGCCATGTTAGCGCAGCCAGGCCTGAACAGATCACACACACACACACACACACACACACACACACACACACACACACACACACACACACACACACACACGCACGCACACGTTCAGGTACGGCTGGCTGACTCGTGGTTTGGCAATAGGGGGAGAAAAAAAAAACGTAATAGCCTGGGTCATCAGATAGACTCTCCCTGAGTGTGTGGAGGGGAGGAAGAGGGCAGAGAGTAAAAAGAGAGAGAGGAGGAAAGATAATGCGGAGAGAGATAGAGAGAGGGAGGACGGACAGATGTGGAGGAAATAGATGCGATCGTTGGCCTCTTCCACCTCTATCAAAAGCCGGCCGCCGCTGTGATAGAACGAGGCTGAGAGTGACGGATGGTCCGTTACATCCGCGACACAGATTTCATAGAACAGAGAGGCTCTGCGCATCGCTGCCGAAATAATAATAATAATAATAATATTGATAATGATAATAAGACTTTTGTAGCTAAACATCTTTCCGAAAACCTCTCTGTGCACATTCAACTAAGTTTAATGTGCCAGATGCAAGACAGGTGGGCTCCTTTCGACTGTATTGGGGCCCTTTGTGGCCTATTTTGGTGAAGCTAATGGTTGTATAGAAGTCTATGCTTCATGTGTTAAAGCTGCATTATCTCTCCTGACCACCAGGGGGTGACTCCTCTGGTTGTATAGAAGTCTATGCTTCATGTGTTAAAGCTGCATTCTCTCTCCTGACCACCAGGGGGTGACTCCTCTGGTTGTATAGAAGTCTATGCTTCATGTGTTAAAGCTGCATTCTCTCTCCTGACCACCAGGGGGCGACTCCTCTGGTTGTATAGAAGTCTATGCTTCATGTGTTAAAGCTGCATTCTCTCTCCTGACCACCAGGGGGTGACTCCTCTGGTTGTATAGAAGTCTATATAAATGACTCTACTTCTCTCTTGATTTATTCCCTCAGTAAACATTGTAAACATGAGTTTATGTCTCAATCTCTAGTTTCAAGTCCTCTTCAATACAGCAAATTATGGTAATTTAGAGTCAAACAGACCATAAAGAGGGGACGCTTTAGGGGTGGGGCTACAAGGTGATTGACAGGTCGACTCCACAACGTTGTCCTTTCTGCGAGTTGTCCATGTTTTAATCAAACAAAACTTTAGTTTGTTCCTAAGGGAATTCTGCAGGGCAATTTTGAACATTAATTTAAAAAGATTAATTTAAAAAACCTCAACATTTCACTCTTTGAACACACATCCACTCTATTCAACCTCCCAAGGATCTTTATTCCACGAGGCATGAAGCTGCTTTTGATCTCGTTACCTCCACTTTTGAATGTTTATATCATTGCCGAAAGGAAGTACATTCATTTACTCGCCTTTCATATAAAACTCTCTGACCTGACATGAGAGATGTAAAGAATGAAATAAAAAGACTGAAGGTTATCAGATTCTGCAGCACTGACCTAGTAAACATAGCGACGGGTCCTTTGCAGCGCTGGCTGCTTCTTTACTGTAGAGAGGACAGTCGGAAAAAAAGGGGGTCATCGCGTCAACTGATTCAGAGTCTATTTTAGACGGGCCACAATCTGTTATTTAACCGCTTAGTTTCCAGCAGGTTGCCCCATCGTCTGCTGGGAAATCGCTGCCCAGAAACTGGATCAGATCTGGATGGGAGGGGGTCCTCGAGGTCCTGACTCTGTTTCCAAAAGCGGTCCGCAACAACGTCATCGGTTGTCATCAATTGGAAACTCTACTGTTTCTCTCCAGTTGGCAGATAGAATACTTTTTTTTTTTTTTTATCTAGAAATAACGCTTCTATCTTTAGCACGGTTTCTGCAGCTTGAAGCGGCTAAATAAAGAATTCCTCAGCGCCCACGAACATCGATTCATTAATGTCGAAGCTCTTAACTGGCTGGTTCGTGCGTGTCTTATCTCTTTTTCATTTTTTTTGAGAGATGTTTCTCAGCTCGTGAGCGCTAAAAATACCTCACGGGCCGCATTCTGTCGTCAGCGGAGAGCCGAGCAGTCCTTTAATGAAAGTAGGGTAGCTCCCAAGGCCCAGCCATCCACCGGTGGTGTGATCCATATTTTATTAATAGTGGGATGATGGCGCTCTCGTCCTGATTGATACCGCGCTTCAACGGGAGCTCAGCTAGGTGGGACTGAGGACCTCTGGGATTTGGAGGCGCACAGGAATCCTTAAAGACCTATTTATTTCCAACCTGGTTAAGTTTCTCTATTTATTGAGCTGGACGACCAGCGTTCCCTCTAACTAAGTGATTTGTATCAGCTCGACAGAAAACGTCCGATCGGGCCCGTCGCATCTGAAATATTCATGAGGACAAAAGAGAGGAGCTGAAAAAAAAAGGGATGGGATTGGAAGGAGGCCGATGTGGGATGTCTGCTGGGAAAAAAAGAGGACAAATTGATGCAAGGGAGGATTCTAGGACAACGAGGGTGAATAGATGGAGAGGAGGAGGAGGGTGTGTGTGTGGGGAGGGGTGTTGCTGAGTGAAGAAGCAAAGGACCATGGGAGTTTGAGTGGTTTAGTTTCAGGCAAAGATTGGTTCTACATAGAGACAACCTTGAGGAGAAAAAAGAAGAGAAGACACGTTGAGAAACTTAAGTCAAAACGATAAAAATAAAAACACATCCATAACGTCCGACAAAACCACAGAAAAAAAAGAAACGTGACCGACAGATTCACACGGAACCTCTGTGACGTTGACATTGACAGCTCGAGTGACAGGAGGAGGAGGAAGAGGAGGAAGAGGAGGAGGAGGACAGAGGGTTTTGAAAGCCCCCTCCATCTCTTCAGCACATTGAAACCACAAAGGGGAGAAAGGGACGGGGAAGGTAAGGAGTGTTGGGAAGGTAATGAGTATTGGGAAGGTAAGGAGTGTTGGGAAGGTAAGGAGTGTTGGGAAGGTAAGGAGTATTGGGAATATTGGGAAGGTAAGGAGTGTTGGGAAGGTAATGAGTATTGGGAAGGTAAGGACTTTGGGAAGGTAAGGAGTGTTGGGAAGGTAAGGAGTGTTGGGAATATTGGGAAGGTAAGGAGTGTTGGGAAGGTAAGGAGTATTGGGAATATTGGGAAGGTAAGGAGTGTTGGGAAGGTAAGGAGTATTGGGAATATTGGGAAGGTAAGAAGTGTTGGGAAGGTAAGGAGTATTGGGAAGGTAAGGAGTATTGGGAAGGTAATGAGTGTTGGGAAGGTAAGGAGTGTTGGGGAAGGTAAGGAGTGTTGGGAAGGTAAGGAGTATTGGGAAGGTAAGGAGTGTTGGGAAGGTAAGGAGTGTTTGGAAGGTAATGAGTGTTGGGAAGGTAAGGAGTGTTGGGAAGGTAAGGAGTATTGGGAAGGTAATGAGTGTTGGGAAGGTAAGGAGTGTTGGGGAAGGTAAGGAGTGTTGGGAAGGTAAGGAGTATTGGGAAGGTAATGAGTGTTGGGAAGGTAAGGAGTGTTTGGAAGGTAATGAGTGTTGGGAAGGTAAGGAGTGTTGGGAAGGTAAGGAGTGTTGGGAAGGTAAGGAGTATTGGGAAGGTAATGAGTGTTGGGAAGGTAATGAGTGTTGGGGAAGGTAAGGAGTGTTTGGAAGGTAATGAGTGTTGGGAAGGTAAGGAGTGTTGGGAAGGTAATGAGTGTTGGGAAGGTAAGTAGAAACGATTGGGGGTGATGAATGGAGGGTCCTTGCACTCCCACAAGAGCTATTTATAGATGTACGATCGCTGAGATTGGATTGATGGATGAGACGGTTGAGGTACTTGTGAGATCTTTCGATCCGCTTTTAGAGCGGTTATTTTAAAAGGCAGTACTTTAGTTTGTTGGAGAACTCGGAAGTCGACAGATCTGATTGGTTCGACAGCTCTTAAATGGGCCTGTTTCTGGTTTCTAAAGCAGCCCTGGAGCACTTTGTCTAGAGGACATTATGTCATACTCGTATCTGTCTCCAAATCAAGCGAGTGCAACTCGGATTTCACTTGGTCGTCATCGAATGTGCTCTTGTGGTGACGAATTAGTGCTTAAAGGAGCTTAATAAGTCCTGTGATGGATTTGCAATCATCATTTGGCGTCTTTTGTTAAATTAATTTAAGGATTCCTCAAAGTAAGGTACTGGAAAAAGTATTGGCTGTAGTATAAACGATTATAAAATCAGACTACTTCTGCTTTCTTTGGCATTCTCCCAAAGTAATACCTTTATATTTTGTATATTTACTTCATGACCTGAAGAATGAAGAATGAATCCTTCATGTTTATTTGGTCTTTTCCAAACCAAGTAAAAATACAACCAACCCGATGCACGCTGTTGATGCAACAAGCAGACACCGGGCTCCGGATTTGAACTGCCGGTGTAAAAATGCCTTCCGCCTCAGTGTGGGAGCATCAAAAGAGCTCAGGGCTGGCTTAAACTGGAACAGCAGGGCAGGTGGAGGATATGAATGGAGGTTAGGAGGTCGAAGGAGGGGGGAGGAAGGGGAGAGAGAGAGAGAGAGAGAGAGAGGGGGGAAAAGAGATATATAGAGCGAAAAGGAGAGGCATGCGTTCACAACGAGCCTCAAGATGTCGCTGCAGTTCATTTGTATTCACATCTCAAAATAGGGGAAAACTCGCCACCTTTTTTTCGTGGAAGTCGAATCAGCGTTGATGGCGAATGAAGTCGTGAGCGCCGTCCTGAACTAGAAAGCTGAGTCTCTCCCGCTGGCAGAGCCTACGCGGACCAGCATGCATTGCGTCAGATGCATCGTCTCGCTAATAGACTAGTAGTTACTACGAATAACTCATAGCTTCTCAATGCATCGGCTATCGCTTCAATCCACTTCATTCGCCATCAGCGATGACCTCGTCGTCCGCATAGAAGGTGGCGAATTTTCTTTCCTTTAACGTGACTCTCTCAAAACCTTGAAGGAAATCTGGGGAAAGCAGCATCTGAACGAATGAATTTAGTCAGCAACATAATTAAATATAAAAGTATAATATAATTGCCTGATTGCAATATTTTCAGCTAGATTTGAGGGATTTACATTTTTTACAATTTATTTATTAATATTTTTTTTTAAGGAAGCAGTGCAAACTGAAGTCCTGAATGTCTCCAAAAGTATTTTTTTTTTTTTTTCAGAAATGTTTCCGGCTGCAGCTAGACACTAATCACCAAAGTTTACAGTAAACAACTTCTTCTCTTGTGACGTTGACGGCTCAGTTAAAAACTTCCAGTCGTCGAAAGCGGAGAGAAAAATGGTTGAAAAACAAGCAAATTAGCTTGTTATCATGCAGCAAAATACTTCTAAGTAAAAGACGGAATAAATGGCTAAACAATAAAAAAGGTTGGAGTTATTTTTATTATTATTATTATTATTAATAAATAACTGGGATAAATTCCTAGATTATTTAGATGCATGACCACAAAAGAATAATGAGCCAATGCTTTTTATTATCAGTTGCTTTCACGTAGTTTTTTACGACAATGGAAACCCGCTCCAACCAGACTTCCTGCAGGACTTTGAGTCTGAGTCGACACAGTGAGCAGAGGCTAATAAATAAATCACATGGAGCAGCATTACGTGTGGATGGACGTGAGTCGGAGTGACACACACCTCTGCTCAGTCCGTCGGGCCCTCGGAGGATCCGGCACTCCTCGATCTGTCCGAACGCAGAGAACATGACCCGGATGTCGTTCTCGTTGCACTTCTTCGACACCATGCCGATGAACAGCTTCCTGTCTTCCACCGCTGCAGAGAGGAAGAGGAGGAGGAGGAGGAAAGAGGTGTGAGTGTTCACAGCACTTAATATAGACATTTATTACGCCTGGCGGAGATCATGTGTCCAGTCATGTAAGTGTGTGCGTGTGTGTGTGTGTGTGTGTGTGTGTGTGTGTGTGTGTGTGTGTGTGTGTGTGTGTGTGTGTGTGTGTCTGTCCGTCCATGGAGCATCTTGCATACCACCTGACCTGTGAGCCTGATATTTTTCATAGGACTGCTCATGTCATTCACACTTGAAGGACCAGTAGAACCTCCTAAATATCCACTAGAACCACCTAAAAGACCAGTAGAACCTCCTAAATAACCACTAGAACCACCTAAAAGACCAGTAGAACCTCCTAAATATCCACTAGAACCACCTAAAAGACCAGTAGAACCTCCTAAATAACCACTAGAACCACCTAAAAGACCAGTAGAACCTCCTAAATAACCCCTACAACCACCAGGTCCAGTAGAACCTCCTAAATAACACCTAGAACCACGTAAAAGACCAGTAGAACCTCCTAAATATCCACTAGAACCACCTAAAGACCAGTAGAACCTCCTAAATAACCACTAGAACCACCTAAAAGACCAGTAGAACCTCCTAAATAACCACTAGAACCACCTAAAAGACCAGTAGAACCTCCTAAATAACCACTAGAACCACCAGGTCCAGTAGAACCTCCTAAATAACACATAGAACCACGTAAAAGACCAGTAGAACCTCCTAAATAACCACTAGAACCACCTGAAGGACCAGTAGAACCTAACTAATTCAGCGGCAAAAGGCAAAAGGCAAAAGGCAAAAGGCATGACCTCGTCTGTTGTTGGGGCTCAGAAATGGGAGGAGTTGAGTATTTGTTGCATTTCTTTTATGCAATATTTTCTCTGAATTGTGCATTTTTTTTAAAGGAATGGTAAGATGTTTTAGGAAGTTTGTTCATTCACTTTCTTGCAAAGAGTTCGATGCAAAGATCAAACTAAAACTTGACGTGTTTGCAGTGATTAAAGAATCAAGATCCAATGTGTATAATTAGTGGGATTTAGAGGTGCTGGTTGGTGGATTATGTTCCCTTTGCACAGAGCTAGGCTAGCTGTTTCCCTTTGTTTCCAGTCTTTGTGCTAAGCTAGGCTAATAGCTTCATATTCACCGTATCACTCTTTCTTGTCAAATTCCCAGCAGAGATTTCCTAAAAATAGCGAACTATTCGTGCACTTGTTTGTGTATTGTTTCCTGCTGCATCGGAATCCACTGCAACACATGTAACAAACCGAGAAGCAGGCGAAGCAGAGAGAAAGAACAAAGAGAAAAGAAACACATTTTCACCACAAAGACAAAAGAGAAAATGGAATGAGACAGAACAAAACACCAATCAAAAGAAACAAAGATGGAGAGGGAAAAGAAGACAGTGGGAGAGCGATGGAGACAGACAGAGTTCATGTATTTCATCATCACGCCATCTGCGGGGCTCTGATCAATGTCTCGTTATCACTTCAACACAGACGGCTCGCCGAGACTCTCCAGCTTGTCTCCTCTCGCCCTCTTCCTCCCACCTCCTCCTCCTCTTCCTCCCTCATTGATTCCTCCTCCCGCCGCTGACACAATCCCTCCCTCTCCGGTGCAATCTCCAGGAATGTGATCCGGCTGCAGGTGTTAAGTGCGAATCGCGGCCGAAATGCGCGTGTGTGTGTGTGTGTGTGTGTGTGTGGACGCGTTCCCGCCGCATTCAATGTAATGCTAATCCAATTCATTTTTAATGAGGAAACTGTTAGCTCTCACCGCGAGGCGAAAGAGATAAGCGGTCTGTTGCACTCTGGGAAATCAATAGCGCACTTGTTTATTTTGCTTGTTTGAATTGTTTGTGTGTTTAAAAGACAAACCGTCGGGATACGCTGCCAAGATAAGTGTTGCTTCAGAAAGCTTTAACTCCTTTGTACACAGTGTGTGTGCATGTGTGTGTGTGTGTGTCACTCCAGAGCAAGATTACCACAAGTCTAACAGCAATGTAATTAATTTACTCTGCGTCGATAGAAGAGACGGAGAGGAGATATCGTTACAATTGACTGTGTCTGTTTCTCGGACGAGGCGCGCATGGCGATAAGACTCATAAAGCCGGCTCTGGAGTCAGCTTTGCATTCTGGGATTAAAAAAAAGTGGAGCAGAACTGGCTTCCTGCTGAACTTCGACACGTCGAGGAATGAAAGCAAACCGCACACAATGTCTCCGTCATAATCTACACGCGTCACGTCTTTTTTTCATCTCCCTCTGCCGACTAAACCAATAACCCTCCGAGCGGGGCCGTCCGTCACCGTAACAGCGACTGGAACGCCGGGTTTATTAAAGGTCGTTACCGTTAAGTGGATGGATACGTTACGTATGGCCTGCTCTATATCTCCCCGTTCTGGCGTTGAGTGGTGGCTGCTTTATTAAGTTCCCCCGTCGTTACCCCGCCAGTTATGTCTCATGAAGTCGTTTCCCGCCATATTTCAGTGGAGCGGATGATGGCTTTTATCAGGGATTCTCCGCTGCCGTCGCTTTTATTGTATTCCCCCCGCAGTGGACAGTGATATAAGGTCTGTGTGTGTCGGCCTCTTATGGGAAGTTATGGCTAAGCTGCTGCTTTTAGTTTCCTTGTTATGTATAAATATCAGAAATAAATACCTTTAAAAACAACCTGCAACTGGATTTAACCAATTCAAAACCAATCCCCCCCTAGGGGGGCAGACTGAGTGATTGTTTTATAAAACTGAAAATCATAGCTTGTTTTATGAAATGCCCAAAACTGCTGTATTTGGATGTATTGAACACCATAAGTAATATACAAGTGAAATATATGGTTTGGTACATGAGAACATTCAAATAGCATTCAAATAGCCCCAATGGTGCTATTGGGCCCATTGGGGCTATTGGGCCCCAATGAGACCTCGCCTGAATGTTCTCTGTACTAAACCCTCTCTAACTTTGTTCTGCTTCAATTTATCAAAGTCAACCTTTGCAGAGAGAATGTTCACATATTGTGCTATGATTTGGGTTAGAGTTGGACCTTACAGCTGCATCATTTCAAAGAAATAATCATCCTGAAAGTGTTTTTTTTATAGGCGGACCTGAAACCTTTTAATTTTTTTCTGTGCGTCATCTTCATTTACTCTTAACCAGTAACATATAGACTGATATTTACACATCTGAACAACATCTCACATGTGTACCTTTTATTATAACACCCAAATCATTCAAATAACCCTAGTGGTTGCAGAGATACACCCTTTTTTTGTTTGGGTATGCAATTTTCGAGCAGAGGCCTAAAAATCGGTTGGTGGTCACTTCATCCAATCACGGTTTTTATCCATTTTTCATATTCTGCTCAATTACTCAGCTTTAAGGGTCAGTTGCAACCAAATTGCAAAAAAAAACACAAAAATGTCTCACTTAGCGATGTTCACATATTAGCGATGTTCACATATTAGCGATGTTCACATATCTGCTCCGCTGCAGAGATTCATTGCGCTCCTTCATCCAGAATGATTTGAAATGAGATTTTTTTTTGTCAGCTTTGAGGTTTGTGAGGATTAAAAGCAGGAATTCGCTTATTTTTTGGGGTCCATTGCAATCGATTCATCTCCATAACATCTGAGTGGCTGCAGAAGGCTCGGCAGCAAACGTCTTCCAATATAAATCTCGCGATGGAAAAAAAAGTGAGCCCCGGAGGTCGAGGGGACCCGGGAACATGTAGTTTGATTTCAGTATCGACGACATGCAATCTGCTGGAGGAGATCTGACAGCTGCGCTCTTTTTTGAAGACATCATTGTCCAGAGGCCTGTCACCGCGACCTCAACTAGAAACATGATCTCTGCACAGGCAGCCGGAGAAATAATGAAAAAAAAAGAACCTGAAATTAGAAACCGAATCAGTTTCGAGACATCGTGTGCACAACGTTTGCTTTTCGGCTCTCCCATCAAAGCTCAACTTTAATAACATTGTCTTTTAGTCTTCAAATGTACCTCGACTAAATATCACGGAGCATAATGAACCTGATAAATCTCCTCTGAGTGTTATTGCCGAATCAAAATGGAGCCAATTAAAAACAGATTGGAATAATAGGGGCAACAAAATTCAGACCTTGTAAAAGTGTCTTTAAAGAAAACAGTTAAATGATCGTCATCCCTGTATTAACTGCTTTTATTTGCATGTAAAAAAAACAACGTATGTTTTGAATATCTATATATCCGCCACCTAAAATATTTCTAATGATTCGCTGCACTTGATTGTGGATTTATAAAAACGCATCCAATCAAATGTGAAACGAGGGTTGGAGATATCAGGAGAATGGGTCACGCATGAGGTCACGCAGGTATGTTGACCTTTGACCTTTGATAACCAAATGTTAATCGGGTCATCCTTAAGTCCAGGTGGACGTTTGTGCCAAATTTGAAGAAATTCCCTCCAGGAGTTCACGAGAATGGACCGGACGTCCAAACTCTCGGCCAGCGGAGGCATGGAATTATCTTATTTTTTTATTTTGTGGCAAACTGTCCCTTTAAGGACACCGTACTCCTCTGCTATACACTTCCTCGTCGTAATGGGAAGCGACGAAGAGGAAGAGGCGATAGGATCTGCGTGTGGCAGTGGTGAGATATATGCATTAAAATGTGTGTGTGTGTGTGTGTGTGTGTGTGTGTGTGTGTGTGTGTGTGTGTGTGTGTGTGTGTGTGTGTGTGTGTGTGTGTGTGTGCGAGCGGAGAGTGTGTACAGCGTGTTTGTATGAGCGAGCAACCACGGGGGGAAAAGAGGCCGGTTCACCACGAGGCCAAAACGATTCAACTTTCTCCGACCTCCTTCTGAAGCACCTCAATAATTCATCACATATATAAGGATATATTTATATATATATAAATATATATATAAATATATATTACCCGACCATCCCTCCTTCTGTTTCTCACTTTGTCTCTCACTCAATCTCCCCACCACTCGTCCCGTCTGCCAATCGAGCGGCGAGCAAACACACGGGTGAGATAGCTATTACCAAGCAAATTCAGAGCGGCTATTGATGTGTGTGTGTGTGATATTGATGTGTGTGTGTGTGTGTGTGTGTGTGTGTGTGTGTGTGTGTGTGTGTGTGTGTGTGTGTGTGTGTGTGTGGCCACTCACCGTTAGATTTCTCGCTGTCTGCAGGTTTCATCTGAATAGGGTGGTGCATCTGCAGAGACAGAAGAAGAAGAACAAAATATGTTAAACGCTGCACACAAACACCGTCAGACACTCCATGTTTCAGGAGTCTCGTGTGTAGTATATATTTATATAGACTTCTATACAACCAGAGGAGTCGCCCCCTGGTGGTCAGGAGAGAGAATGCAGCTTTAACACATGACACATACACTTCTATACAACCAGAGGAGTCACCCCTGGTGGTCAGGAGAGAGAATGCAGCTTTAAAACATGAAGTATAGACTTCTATACAACCAGAGGAGTCACCCCCTGGTGGTCAGGAGAGAGAATGCAGCTTTAAAACATGATGCATAGACTTCTATACAACCAGAGGAGTCACCCCCTGGTGGTCAGGACAGAGAATGCAGCTTTAAAACATGATGCATAGACTTCTATACAACCAGAGGAGTCACCCCCTGGTGGTCAGGACAGAGAATGCAGCTTTAAAACATGATGCATAGACTTCTATACAACCAGAGGAGTCGTCCCCTGATGGTCAGGAGAGAGAATGCAGCTTTAACACATGAAGCATATACTTCTATACAACCAGAGGAGTCACCCCCTGGTGGTCAGGAGAGAGAATGCAGCTTTAACACATGAAGCATATACTTCTATACAACCAGAGGAGTCTCCCCTTGTGGTCAATAGAGAGAATGAAGCTTTAACACATGAAGCATAGACTTCTATACAACCAGAGGAGTCGCCCCCTGGTGGTCAGGAGAGAGAATGCAGCTTTAACACGTGAAGCATAGACTTCTATACAACCAGAGGAGTCACTAAACTGTGCACTTCTGGAGTAAATGACAATCAAGGATTCTTTATCCGGTCTTGTGCGTTTCTCCCATTTTCCTCAAAAAACGACGTTCTGAATGCATTTACATTCGACTTTATTTGCATCCCCCTTTAGTCTGAGATATAGCGAGCTGCAGAGTGCGTGTTCATACTGGTGTAACTGGTGTAACTGGGCTCTAATGGTTGCATTCACACTTGTCTTCTTAGATACTGGATCTCTCTGATGCCAAGACGCAGTTTAATGGAGCTGAATGATGGATGTGTGCTTTAGGTGGCGCTTCTTCTTTTATGGAAAACAAGAAAACACTTCACAGATGAGAAGGCTTTGTCACCTCTCTCTCTCCCTCTCCCTCTCTCTCTCTCTCTCTCTCGCTCTCCACCTCCTTCAATCTCCCCTCCTCTGTCCCCTTTTTATTCCCTCCATCTCTCTTTCCTTTATGGGAGATTATGTGGCTGTTTGATCTGCGGGGAGACGAATGACAGTGATTCTCCAAATCTAGCCCGGTATCAATCACACTCAGAGTCAAATACCAGCAGAGAGTGAGTGTGTGAGTGTGTGTGAGTGTCCGTACGAGTGTGTGTGCGCCCCGTCTTACCCATAATGCCCCTGGGCTCAGTCACGCTGTGACAGAAGGCTTTGATCTTCCAATTCTATCACACACCTTTATCCCAACTCTCTCCCTCTTGCTCTCCCTTATCATCCTCACTCTGCTTCTCTTTCTCCATCTCTCAGACCTGTCCCAGACACACACACACACACACACACACACACACACACACACACACACCCTGTCTGTCCGTTGATTAGTTCTCAAACCTGCCTGATGGGGGCAGTCAATGGCGGAGGGGAAGAACCACAGAACCAGAACCAGAGAACCAGAGAACCACAGAACCAGAACCAGAGAACCACAGAACCACAGAACCACAGAACCAGAACCAGAGAACCAGAGAACCACAGAACCAGAACCAGAGAACCACAGAACCACAGAACCAGAACCAGAGAACCAGATAACCAGAGAACCTCACACTGCCGACTATTACGGACTCCCTCCAAAATAAAACCATAGACAAAGAAAAACTACAGTAAAAAAGAAAGTCAAAACTACATTAAGATGAAAGAGAAACTACATTAAGACTAAAAGAAAAACTACATTAAGACTTAAATAAAAACTACATTAAGACTTAAATAAAAACTACATTAAGACTTAAAGAAAAACTACATTAAGACTTAAAGAAAAACTACATTAAGACTTAAAGAAAAACTACATTAAGACTTAAAGAAAAACTACATTAAGACTAAAAGAAAAACTACATTAAGACTTAAATAAAAACTACATTAAGACATAAATAAAAACTACATTAAGACTTAAAGAAAAACTACATTAAGACTTAAAGAAAAACTACATTAAGACTTAAAGAAAAACTACATTAAGACTTAAAGAAAAACTACATTAAGACATAAAGAAAAACTACATTAAGATGAAAGAAAAACTACATTAAGACTTAAAGAAAAACTACATTAAGACTTAAAGAAAAACTACATTAAGATGAAAGAAAAACTACATTAAGACATAAATAAAAACTACATTAAGATGAAAGAAAAACTACATTAAGACTTAAAGAAAAACTACATTAAGACAGAAAGTGTGTGTGTGTGTGTGTGTGTGTGTGTGTGTGTGTGTGTGTGTGTGTGTGTGTGTGTGTGTGTGTGTGTGTGTGTGTGTGTGTGTGAAGCCACACCAAAAGAAAGAAAAGACACATCAAGTCACTTCTCGTTATTCCATTTCAAAGTCTGTCCTCTAAAGGCAAAGAAAAAACTCCCCCAAATAAAACAAAAAGCTGCGAAAGGATCCGCATCCACTCCTGAAAAACACAGTTAAAAGCTGCCACACACACACACACACACACACACACACACACACACACACACACACACACACACACTCTCTCTGTCTGCTTCTCAGGCGTCTCCTCCCAGAATGCCCGGCGGGTTTTCTTTTTCGCGGGGCGGCGCCGTCGACACCGTTTGATCTCGGCCGAGCTCCCACGGCGCCCGGGCTCTCCTCCCTACCCACAATTCCACAGTGCCGTTTCTTCCGCTGCGCGGCGGGCCCCGGGGCCGCGGTCTGCCATTCATTACTCGCTCAGCGGGGTCCGGCAACAGGAAGACGCAGGAAAACGAGACGCTGCGCCGGCGTTTAGCTTTACGCGAGTCTCCGTCTCGCCTCTTCATCTACTTCCTGTTTACCTCCACGTCTCCTTCCTCTCCTTCCTCTCCTTCCTCGTTAATAATCCACCAGAACGCGCTTCACACGACGTAAACTTGCACCGAATGTAATGTTTCCTGATGCTCGGCGTTTATTATCCGCCGGCAGCGCACTTCAAGTCGAGTGTCGGCCGCTAGTTTTTTTTTTTAATCATACTTGAATTTGCGTTATTGCAACGCTGCGGCTGTGATTGTTGTGATGGAGTCGGGCGCTCCGCTTCAGAGAAATCGATTAACATTTCATTTACATATTAATGTGCAGACTCCCACCGCTAACAAAGAGCGGCCGAGCCTCCGCGTTGCTTAAGAACTACTTTTTACTGCTCTACAATTACTGCAGAGCAATGTGCGGCGTTTATTAGCCCGGCTATAAAGTTCTTTCATTTATCTGGATTTATAGCGGTTGTTTGCTTATTCGTGTCCAAATCAAATTCCCTTTAATGACTCCATTCGTCTGGCGGATGTTCTCGCGTCGCATCGGAGCTCTTCCTCCTGACGGAGGGCCTCGTCTTCATCGCTGAGCCGTTTCTCTCCTTCAGTCACCAGTTCTCTTGTTTCCCGTTAGCTTTTAGCCGTTAGCTTTTAGCCGTTAGCTTTTAGCCGTTAGCTCGCGCTGAACTCTGAGTGACGTGTGTGAGAACCGTGTGAATGGATCAACTTTCTAGTCTGGCAGTCAAACAATTTGTAAGAAAAAAAATCCTTGAAAGTGATAAATAATAGTAAATTATTGAATAGAAATAGTCACAAAAAAGAAAGATAGTCTGCTCCCATCAGATTTTATTGACCGTGACCTCGTTTTTCCCTGTAGTATATATATATATATATATATATGTATGTATATATATATATATATGTATGTATAAATAAGACCAGCAGCTCTTTGGAAAGTAGAAATAACTAAAACATTTTTTTTTCTATAGGATATAACTTCATATAGTTATAATGCCATAATTCTGAGAATATATATCTTTTTATCTGTACAACATTTTTCAAAGTTTCACTGAATTGTCGTCACGTGACCGTCGCTCTCGGCTTCGTTTTAAACGAGACAAAGTAGGATGGTGTGATTTAGATTTAAATTTAATCATTTCCAGTGCTAGATTTTTTGTTTTTTTTCCGATAAAAGCTTTTCGTCCCTTACAATTCTATTGAAAACCATTAGCCATGTGGATATCCAGCAACACTTTCTGTTTTTATACTTTTTCTTATTGATAAATGGTGTATTATTGGCTGTTTTCTCTGAAAGGAAACAAGCCTTTTTAATTAAACTCGCTGGTGTCGACACCGTCGGGCCTCTTCATGTCTCTTTTCATCCAGCCGACACATGGAAGTCCAGCATGTCCGTCTCCTCCAGTTGTTTCTGGTCTCCGCCGACTTCCCTGAATGAAATATCGCTAAACGTGTCTGCTGTTCTCAAAGCTTTCTCCAGAGTTTCAATAAGAGACGAATGTGCCGTGAAACCAAACCGACCAGTCAGGAGGGATTTTACGAGCCTCTTTAACTCCTTCCTGTCTTTTCCTTTCTACTTCTTTATCTTTATGGGTCTCATACTTTGCAGAGGGTCTCGGAAAACCGTCCGGCAATCAGGCGACCTGTGAGCTGCCGACTCCCCTCCGGCTGGATGTTACACACACGGTGAAACTCGACACTTCCCAAATGTTAACGGCTCTCGGGGTTAAAGCCCGCCGACGCCTCCCAGAAATGCTTAAAGGTTCAGGGGTCGACGTCTCGCGGAGCCGGAGGACTAACTTGAGGCTCACGCTGGGAATAGGAGGGGTGTGTGTGTGTGTGTGTGTGTGTGTGTGTGTGTGTGTGTGTGTGTGTGTGTGTGTGCCAGACACCTTCGAAGCAACCGCCAACTTCACATGATCAGTGTGTGTGTGCCAAATAACTGGGGAGTGCACATACTGTATGGCACCACCTTCTCTCTCTCTCTCTCTGAAGCACACACACACACACACACACACACACACACACACACACACACACACACACACACACACACACACCCTCCCCTCTGAAGGTGTGACGATGAGCTGCTGGGTCAAAGTCAGGCAGATGGCCCTCGCAGTCGGGATTCAATATCAGTGACCGAGACGGCACACACACACACACACACACACACACACACACACACACACACACACACACATGACCTCTAGACGGTGACCATCGGCAATAACAAAATAAAAATAC